>JAPMLY010000583.1:0-187547 GCA_026401115.1 Tetraselmis chui
GCCATGCACAGCTGCAGCAAGGTACGCAAGGTGAACTCAGCAAAACCTGCCACCCCTCTAGTATATCATGAACTTCCCCTCCTATCCCCATTATAAGATTCAGCCATTTTACACATTTACCTACTTCAACCCAACACACAGCCCTTACCGCCCGCTCACTTCCCACGCCACCTGCTCACGTCACTTCGACCGCTCTGACCGATGTTCAGCGCTACACCAACTCCATTCCCCTTTACCACGGTGCCCTATCCCGTTCTATCTCCCCCCCCCCCCCCCCCCCCCCCAAGGACACACACGCACGCACGCACAGACACACACACACACACACACACACACACACACACACACACACATACACCTTTATCCTCTCCCCACTCGCGCTCACCTCTGCGGATGCCCGGCACTCGACCACGCAAGGTTCCATGAAATGCAGCATGTTCATATCCTTAAAGCTGCGCAAGAGTGTCCACTCGCGTATGTCTGTCTCTGCCTGATCAGGTAGCACAGTGACTCTTCAGTCAAGGTTCAGTGAAGAATCATCCACCGTTCATCACCACCGCCTGCTTGCTAAGCCGTGTTGAGAAGGGATGGGGGGGGGGGGGGGGGGGGGGGGGGGGGTCTCCAGGGAGGAAAAATGGCGGCGGTGGCACCTTTGAACGAACAGAGGCGGGGTTGGTGCATGTGTCGAAGTAGTGATACGGGGATCCCTCTGGCTCGGACACCAGAAGCCCATAAAGGTCCACTCTCCGGCAAACCTGCATCGCCAGCAGGATGCCTGTCCATGCGATGGTGGGCTGCCACTCGAGCACAGAGCTGGCTTGCCATGCCAAGAAGCCCGGGTCTAGTAGGTACAGCGGCGCTTTACCATTCAGGGCACGAAACTTGCTGCGCGCTTTGTACGCCCTCACCACCTGCACATCAAGCACAGCCCCACCTCAGAGTCCCTCCCACTCACTCCATATCCAAGGCATCCATGAGAGAAAGGGGTGTAGGCGATGTCTACCTGTGTTTGCCAATTTTGTCCGCATATCACATGTAATTTTAGGCGATGAGGATAAATTAGTGCCAGCATGAGGATTTGCCTGTGAAGGGGGCGGGCTTATTTTTGGTATATGATAAGCAGCTGGGCTGCTAACGCACCCTGTCGGAGCGTGGCGCATGGAGGACGGCCTCTCCGGCCTCGTTGTACGCGAGGAAGGGGGTGGTGACCATGCGGAAGGTAGTTCGAGAGCCGACGTGCTTCTCAAAGCCCTGCGTGACAAGCATGACGTCACTCACTGCCCCGCCAACACTGAGCATAAACAGCCGGGGCCAGCCCTCCGCACGAGGAAAGAAGGGCTGGGGGGAGGTGACACCTGAGTGGGGGCGCCGTTGAAGCGCAGAATCATGTCATGGCGGTCAATCTCTCTGCCTAATTGAAAGTTAAGGAGGGAGCCGCTGGAGCCGACGATGGCGCATTGATTGTACACACGGCTGCCCACCATGTCATACTCTGGCAGCGCCTGGAACAGCTCGTTGTCGGCCCTGTGGAGGATAGGGCCAAGGGAATAGTGTCCAAAAGGGGGTGAGTGGGTGATCTTGCTCATCCTTGGCATCCTCGGTCAGTATTGCCGTCCCTCCCAAGTGACTGTCCAAAATATGTAGACATGGACACAGCGCGACAGCTCACCGTCCCAAGCGGATGTGATGCTTCTCCTGCGACCCGCTGCTTAGATCTCGGTACTGGATGGTCAACTTCATGTCCTGCGGTGCAAATTGCCGGGCGAATAGGGGGCCGAGGAACAATTTCCAAAAACTGAGGAGAAAGGCACACGGATGGGTAGATCGCAGTCACTGCTAACGCGCGATCTGAATGTCGAGGTCATTTACTGTAGCGGGGCGGCATGGGGGCAGCACCTGGCCATGCCAGTTTTGGGGGCCGGGGTACAGGCCGCCCAAGAGGCTCTCCTGGCTGAGAATGTAGCTGCCCCAATACTCCCCACTGAACTTCCGCCGCTCCGGCTTTCGCTTCTCCACTTTGTCGAAGCGCGTGTAAAGAGACCACGTGAAGTCGAATCCGTGCTGACAGTCCCGACCTGCGTACATAACTGTGCACCGGCATGTCCCCTAAAGACACCGCCATGCATGAAAGGGAGGGCGGATCAGATGGGTTAACGGGAATTCGCTGATATCCACCGGGGAGAGACATGCCGCTACCAACAGGGTATACTGAGAGTGTGTGTGGGCGTGGGAGAGAGCTCAGAGGGCTTGCGTATCTGAGAGAATATAATCGTACTTGTATGTGTATGTGTCGAAGCTAGTGTCATGTGAGGATGTTATTCTGAGCGCATGTGTATCACTTAAGTTCGGTGTGTGAGAATACGTGTGTGCGGGTTGAGAGCACGCGCGACGGGAGGAATTAAGAGTGCAACGGAGTTCGAATGTCTTTTTGTCTGAGCAAGTCATTATCGTGCGTACTTTTGTGCAGAGTCGATACTGACTCACACGATCCCATGATGTTGTGTGTGTGTGTGTGGTTTCAAGTCTGGCTTTGTGTGTATAGAGAGTGGTGGAGAATTGGTCTGCGCAGTGAACGCACGTCTCCCGCCATGAAGCCGTGTTTGCCGCACTGCAGGTGCGGGTTCTTCGGCCGCTGCCCTAAACCATGGCCCTTGAAACGGACGTCCCATTCCTCCTTGACATGCTTGAACCTGTTCCCCCATTCGCATGCCACGCCCACCCAAGTGACTAGCGTAAGGTATTCATCCGCGTCATCCCCACGGCACGGTCATAAGCGACACCTTCCCCTCCCAACGATATTGATCATTCTGGTACTGGAACTCACCAGTGGCCTGGGACTGATCCCTGTGACGCCTCCATCGCCTTCTTGCACGTGAGCGCCACTCGACGGCACTCTTGTAACAACGTCTCGCAGCCAACTGCCTGCTCGCCGCAGCTGTGCAGCTGTGTCTCGCAAAACTAACAAACACAAAAGCAGAGCGCCCTTCTGAGAAGCCCTAAACTTCCAGCAATGCGAGTAGATTGACACTCTTTTGCGCTGTGGATGTTTGCGTTGCTCAATAATCATTGTAAATGGATTGTTTCGATGGAAGTGGTCCGGAGCGGACCTTGAGCTGCTCCGGGCACTTTGTGACCGCAAGTAGGCCGTCCCTCGACGCGAGCAGTGGCGACGCGGCGTGTCGTGCGCTCAGTCGACTGTGCAGGTGGAAATATGAGTTCCCAAGGAAGATCGCTGTCAGTACAACCGCCACCAGCGCGAGCTTCATGCCGGGGGGTGCCTTTGCCCCAAACTCCAGCAGGCTGCCATAGCCGGGGGCCGACTTTGGGCCTGGCGCAGCCGGCATGGTGCCCAGGCCGTCCCCGTCACGGCGGAAATATCTCTCGACTTTCCGATGAGGCTATGCTATGTCTGGTTACAAATGTGTCTCCTTCCGCCGCTCCAACGACTGCCTCGACCAGTCCTCGGTGCAGTGCTCGGCCTTGAGGGTGCTCGATGGGGTGTCGCGGGGCAGTGGGTGAGGGCCCGCGGCCCTGCCATCCTGCGTCGTCCGTCCTTCTGAGGAAAGCCTGACGTACCATGTCTCCGCGAATACCGTTAAACGAACTCGATACACCTCGGCATTCTGTATATTAGATCTGGTACGGGTATATGCAACGTACAGCAACTACTTTGGTACGGGTACTATCACATCGAATTGTTTAAAACTATAACAGGTGATTGCTTGTGCGGGCTTACCTGTCAGTCCCATATTCCGGGGGAGCAAAAAAAAAAATTACCCTAGGGCACGTTTTGCCAAAGATGTCAGTTTGCTTACAATTTGGCCAAAAGACACCCACAGGCAGGGCATGGGGGTCGATTAGCGCAGGATTATAGGGTTGGGTGGGTGGGTTCGCGCGAAGCCTAGATTGGCTGAGCGCGAAAGCAGAGAGTGCCTAGGCTCGTGGCTAGCTACGGCTTATAAGGCACGGGCTAGCTAGAGCTGACCGTTGGGGAAGTCGTTGGTCGTTGGCTACGCCTAACTGCTCGGGCAAGGTGGTTGCCCTGCAAGTGAGACGCGCCGATATTAACGGTAACAGTAACCGCTAGAGTTACTGTCCCGTACACATGGAATTGGATATGCAAACCTCTAGATTCAAATCAATCTGACCATTTACCCTAGGGCCCGTTTTGCCAGTAACCTAAAGCCAAAGGCTTGCACAGCCAAAATTAGTGTTGCGGGGGGGACGGAGTGAGCCAGCCGAAGAACCGCCAAGCAGCAGGTGTTGGGGTCATGGTTGGGTCAATGTATTTGCCTTCGGTCACAGAGTTGTTCTTGGCCCAGCCACCCATATGTTTGATTACGGGGAGGGGCGCGCCGATGCAGTTGGCAGCGGACGCCGCGCCTTTCCGTAGGCTGTGCGATGTCCATTTAAAACCGGCGGGCGTGGATGAGTTGACGGTGAGGAGGGCGAGGGCGAGCCAAGCGGAGATGGTGGACGCGGCACCCCAATCGGCGGAAGGTTCGGAAGGTGAGAAGCTCCAAAAGGCGAGCGGGGGTGGCTTGTTGTAGAATTTGGTGCAGAATGCCGCGCCGTGCTCCGTGTAGTAGTCGAGCAGGTCCGCGAGGACGGGGTTGGCTGCTACAGGGATAGCGATGACAGGCTTGTCGCCGGCGTCGCGGCGCTGGTCTCCCTTAGATTTGCGCACGAATAGACAGATTTGTTGCGAAGGCATGTCGACAATTAGGTCGCCGGTTTGGCAGCGAGCGCCAGTTTCGGCGCGGCAGAAAAATATGTAATTTACGCACACTGCTAAACAGGCTCTGAAACGCTGCATCTGGGGAAAGGTAGCAAGGGTCCACGCGAAGGTACCGTGTAGGGCGTTGGCGGCGTGTAGGATGTCCCGGGCGACTTGCGCGGGTAGCGGGAGGCGAGCGGCGGTGGGGAGTAGGCGGTGTTGTAGCATTTCGAGGCCACGGCGAGCGTCTGCTAGGAGCTCGCCCACGGCAATAGGTTGGCGTTGGTGGTCGCGGAAGAACTTGTTAACCGCGGAGAAGTAGGGTTGAAGCGAGCTGGCAGCGACCGTTCCTAGAAGGGCTAGCCACGCCGTGTAGCGTACCATCGTGGCTGGCGTGGCCTGTAGCGGGGCGATATTTTCCTCTGCACAAAAAATAAAAAACTGTCTGATTGCGCTCTGGTGGCTCGCGTACGTAGAGGGCGCTAGCGAGTTGCTGAGTAGGGTGACCGCCGTAACCCCGAGCTTATCTGATCCTAGGAGGTCTTGAAAAGTTTCAGCTAGATCGGATGACCAGGGCGCCGGTGCTGCTTCGCGGCGTAAGCCGTAGCGCGGCGGTCATGTACGCAGAGGGGGGACGCGCTATACAGGCGTATTTAATCGGTCCGGGCGTAACGCTCGGCCAATCGCTCCGCGTCGAATGAAGAGCCAAGAGGGGGTGATAGCCGAAAGGCCACAATGCTCCACGCGGGAGGTCCGACCCCATCGCGCTTGCCCAGTCTGCCGGGAAAGAACAGGTCGCGGGACGCTGGGAAGTGCACGGTCTCGGTGGCCAAGCGGGCGAACGCGTGGTATTGCGTTTTGTTTCGCCAATAGGGGGCGATGACCGTCGCCGCGGCTTGAGCTTGCGCTAGTTTTGCGGCGAGCGCTGGGAGGGCAGACCATGGGGGGTTGCAGTAGTTGTTCTCGCGTCTCCACGCAGCGTCAGGGAGGTGCATGCAGTCGATGTCCTCGCACAGGGGGTCGCGCCAGCGGGCGTTGAAGCGTGGCAGTTGCGCGTTGAGCATAGACGCGAAACGGTCGATCGTATGTGGGCCCCACCGGTTCTGAAGGTGGTTGAAAATTCGTGGGTTTAGCTGCCAGTCTTCAGAGTCCATCTCGCGGCTGAGCGTGTCGGCCCAGACGTTGGCGGCCGACCGGATGTAGCGTGGGCGGATGTGGATGTCGTGGGTGTCGAGTAGGAACCACAAGCGCCGTAGCTCGGCCATCATGACGGGCGACCGGGATGTTAACTTGGTTAGGGTGGCGACCACGGCGGTGTTGTCCTCGTGGAGGAGGACTTGTCGGCCTCGGAGTTGTGGGAGAAAGGATTCGACCGCGTGTCGAACTGCGCGAAGCTCCTTCCACGTAATGTGTTGGAGCCGGTCGGGTGCGCTCCAAAAACCGCGGGCTTGGTAATTGGCGTCCTCGTTTAGGACGGCCCCCCAGCCGTAGTCGCTCGAGTCGGCGTGCAAATAGGCGGTCTCGATGGGCTTGTAGATGGACCGGCCGTTGTGTTGGGTGGGCACCGTACGCCACCACTCGAGGTTGCGTCGAAGTTGGTGGGTGAGGCGCACGCGTCCCCCCCCAACCAGTGCGTGTAGCCAAGACGTTGTGGAGCTCGCGCAAAAAGAATCGCGCGGGCGCAATGGCGAGATAGAGAAATTGCGCTTTTCCCGCGAAGGCGGCTAGTTGCCGTGTGGGTAGCCATCGTGCGTTGGACGCCGCTCGCCCGAGTAAGGACGAAGCGTGTTGTGCGAGGTGTTGCAGTTTTGCGGGTGGGGTGCGAAACTCGCCGCATTGCAAATCCACCGTTAGGCCCAAGTGGTCGCCGACTTGCGTTGGCGTCCACACGCCTTTCTTGGGGTTGCGTTGTAGGCCGAGGCTGTCTAGCAGGGCTTGGACGCGCTGCCGAAGGAGTAACGCCTCGTCGTAAGAATCCGCCAAGAAGAGGAAGTCGTCCATGTAGGGGAGGAGTCGAGTTCCTCGCCATCGCGCGTTCCGGAGGAAGCGCTTGGACGGGCGGCTTGGGCCGGTCGGTGTAGATGCGGGCGTGGGAGGTGGTGGGCGGCGTAGGTGGTTCGTAAACATTTGTGTGAGCTTGCAAAAGTAGTAAGCGGAGCCCGACCACCCCATGGGGAGGCACGCGAGGCGTCACAAGGTGCCGCGGTAGTTGACCGTGAAGTAGTCTCGGTCTTCCTCCCGGATGCCAAGGGTGTAGTACCCATCGGCGAGGTCGAGTGAGACGAAATAGTCCCCCGGTCGAGATAGATGGCGGAGGTGTGTTAGAGTTGGGAACGGATAGTTACACGGAGGTCGTGCCGGCCCCACAAGGGGGCCGGCTGAGGTGACTAGAGAAGTGTGAAGAGAGAGATGGCGGCCGGCGAAGGCACCGGCAAGGGCCGGCCGACCGCCACAAATAGGGAATAGAGTACCGCTAATAGCATAACACTAAGTACTAGAATAACAAATAGCTACCTTGTACATAAGCACTATGCAAGGGGATGCTAGTGCTAACACCCACCCTCAAGGTAGCCGAGGTATTGACGTCGTCCTAGCTTGCGTTGAGGAAGGTGCCATCTTGGTCGAAGGTTTACTGCTTTAGCGTGTGTCTCCGGCCGGGTAGGTGTAGCGACATGCGCTCACAAGAACGTGCCGCTACCGGCGAGTTGCCGATATGAAGCGGTTCCAAATGTACTGCGTAATGTACTATTCTGACATGTAGCGGGAAAAACTGTCCACGGGAGAATTAGCCGACGCATGAGAGCGACCGGCGAGGAGGAAGCACAACCAACAAGGTTGTTTGTGGCGTGTAGGCACGCAATAACATAGACGGGTGCTCGTGTTGACTCCCTCCTTTCGCCGTGGGAAAGTTAAGCTTCTCGCTAAGTAAGGTGGGCGTTGCGGCATTGCCTCGGGAAAAAACAATAACAGTATTAATTAAAGTACTGAAAGGCTAGGTGAGACTGAAAGTTGGGTGGGGCGAACGTGGCGCCGGGCGCTTTACACACGCTCTTCTCCTTTTTACGTGGGAGATGGTAGGACAGTCGCGGACAACCAGCTCGAAGGCGAAGCGTGGGGTCGGTGGGACGATGAATTACTAGCGTGGCGCCGAGCGCTTTACACACGCTCTACTCTTTTTTACGTGGGAGTAGGTAGGACTAGCGTGGCGCCGAGCGCTTTACACACGCTGTTCTCTAGTGTATAACTTGGTGGAGGGCCCATAACATGTTAGAGTTGGGAACGGATAGTTACACGGAGGTCGTGCCGGCCCCACAAGGGGGCCGGCTGAGGTGACTAGAGAAGTGTGAAGAGAGAGATGGCGGCCGGCGAAGGCACCGGCAAGGGCCGGCCGACCGCCACAAATAGGGAATAGAGTACCGCTAATAGCATAACACTAAGTACTAGAATAACAAATAGCTACCTTGTACATAAGCACTATGCAAGGGGATGCTAGTGCTAACAAGGTGTTTGAGGGTCTCGCAAGTCATGTTGAGGGTTGAGCAGTAGCGATTGAGTTCGCGAAGGTCAATAATCAAGCGCCATTGGTTGCATCCGGGTTTGGGCACCAAGAACATCCGGGAAACGTAGCGGGGGTTCGTCGAGCGCTCCCACGCACCGCAAGCCTCGAAGCGTGGGAGTTCCGAGTTGAGAAACTCGAGTTGGTCGGGTGTGGCGTCTAGCATAGAGATGCCGTGGTTGAATGGTTTGGGACGTAGGCCGTGCTTGAACTTCACGCGTACGCCGTGGCGGATCCAACTTAGGACTTGGCCGCTCGCGCCGATGCGCTCCCACTCCCGCCATTTTCGACGTACGCGGTGGCGCATGAAGGAAGATGTCGGGGAGCAGGAATCGGCGCGGCGGGCCACACCATCATTTCTTGCTTGGGGTTTTAGCCGAGTCGGTCGGCTTGGAAGGGGGGGTGGCTCGTGCTGCGGCTGCTGCTGCGGCAGCGGCCTTGCGTTTGTCGGCGGCGGCTTTGCGGGCTCGAGCGTCGGGGCCGGTGGGCTTGTCCGGCGTGATCTTCGCGAAAGCGGCGCCGGCACTAGCCTTGCTGGCGGCGTGTAAGCTGACCTCAAGCGTGCGGTCGACGAAAGCTTGGCGTAGCGCGTCCAATGGGCCGGAGACCGCGGTAGGACGTGGTCGGCAAAAGCGCTCGTGGGCCAATTCGGCAAACACGCGGTCCGCATCCGTGCTCGTTTGTCCGCCCTTGGTGAGGCGGAAGAAGCCCAATCGAGTACGGGCGGCCTCCTCCGTCGCTGTGTGGGTGCGATGACCCGCTCGGATGAGGGCAATCGCTGCCGCCTGCTCTGTCGGTAGAGGTGGGCCGTGCGACAGCGTGTCCAGAGCCTCGCCAATTGCCGCGTTGGCGCAACTGTCGAAGAAGGCATAGCACCCGATGTGTAGGTATTCGTCGTACGCTGCTTGGGTGCGCTTGTCGCTTAGAGCTCGGGCGGTGTCGTCCGTGAGAGTCCACAGACGTGGCTCCTCGACGACGCGAGGGGGACGTTCGAGGCCGGCCGGGATGACGTCGCCGTAGTAGGCGAAGTCGACGAATTCGGACGCCGTGGGGTCGGGTTCGTCGTCGAGCAGGTCGATAGGGGGCTCAGGGGCCGCCTTACCACCCTCCGTCGCTGTCGCGTCGGCGGGAATGGACTGTTGTTGATCAGTAGTAGCAGGTGTGGCTGTCGTCTGCTGGAGCTGGGCGAGTAAGGCAGCGTTAGCCGCCAAAAACTGCTGAGTAATCCGTTGTTCCGATGCTAAAACTGCCGTACGAATATGTTCGGCTGTGCGTTGTTCGAGTGAGGGAGCGTGAGGGTCGGCCGCTGCGGCGGATGTAGACTGCTCAGGCTGCATGTTGTGGAACTGCGTAGCTGAACGAGGGGAAGTGTCGCGTGACGCTCGAGTGCGCATGGGACGAAAAGGTAAAACTGACACCCTGCTCGACTACGAGAGTCGAGACTGCGTTCGCGCGAAGCCTAGATTGGCTGAGCGCGAAAGCAGAGAGTGCCTAGGCTCGTGGCTAGCTACGGCTTATAAGGCACGGGCTAGCTAGAGCTGACCGTTGGGGAAGTCGTTGGTCGTTTGATGCGCCTAACTGCTCGGGCAAGGTGGTTGCCCTGCAAGTGAGACGCGCCGATATTAACGGTAACAGTAACCGCTAGAGTTACTGTCCCGTACACATGGAATTGGATATGCAAACCTCTAGATTCAAATCAATCTGACCATAAATAATAATAATAAATGATCTGGTTACATGAAGAGCAAGATGAGCACGGACAGGAAAAGTGGGAGGGGAAACAGAAGGGCAAGAGTGACAAGAGGATAACGGAATCCAAAGCACGGCAAAAGGAAAGCACTACATTGTGCACAAACCTAGGAGATTAAACTAAGGAAGCTCCAAGGCCACGCCGAGAATGCAACACGTGGAGGCGACAAGCGGCGCCTCACGCGCCGCTCGAGGAAGCACGGGGACGCTTGCGGCCCATGGCGCGGGTGAAGAGCGCCGTGGCAGGAGAAGGCATCCCAGCCGAGGAAGAAGCGGCCTCCGTGCCGTCCGCAGCGGTGGACAAACCGCGCAAGACGTTGTCCGCGTGAGCAACATGGACGGCGAGAGAGACCTTTCGACGCCAGGAGGCCAACAACTTGCCCACATGCATCCCTTTAGATGGGGCTGCCTGCTTGGCAAGCTCCGTCAAGAAAGCCGTGGCGTGGCAGCGGAGAGTACCAAAGTCCGTGACAACAAAGGGAATGAAACGGATGTCGGGGCGACTCCTCACCCCCTCCGAGTATTTCTCGAACTTGGTCTGCTCAGCATGGCGGAGAGCGATTTTAGGGTGACGGGGGGCTAGACACGCCGAACAAACCGGAAACAATGGCATCAAGGGCGAGTTTTGAGCCTCGGATGCCGTGATAGTGCGAGACACCCACATCCGCGGGGAGACCGTCGTTGCCGTTGGGGAGTTGAACTAACATCGTGGGATCTGTGAGAACCTCGACGCCAACCCCCAGTGCGCCACGAACCTCGGCGATGATCTCCGCAAGGGCCGTCATTAACCAAGAGTGAGCGGTGTGGACCGAAGCATCTCCGCCGCATCGAGCCAAATGGTCCGCAAAAGCAGTGGCCCACGCATCGTCCGACATGTCAACACCCGCCGACGAGAACCCACCCCGCATAGCTTGAACCGAGAGATGGCAAGAAGCACAGGCAGTGGGGGAGCGTAGAGTAGAGGGGATGCGGGATGAGGGTAGGCCGAAGATGCGACAGACTGCGACGCGGAAAACTGCGTCGTAGTGCTCAGGGAACTTGTCACGGAGCTCGCCCAGGCGACCGGAAGTAGGCGGGTCCGAAGCCAGAAACGCAAGGGCGCCGTGGCCGAGACGAGATACAAAACGCCTAGACTCCGGCCGAGCGCGGTTGGAAAACGTGGGAGCGAGCTTCGCGAAGCGAAGCAAGTTGACGCGCTCACTGATGTCGGCTTGTAGCTTTGGAAAAATGTCCGTGGCAAACGCAGAAAGGGGTACGAGCGAGGGTAGGCCATAAAGGGACCGAGAAATCTGGTCGTTGTTTGATCGGGCTTCAGCTACGCAGCCTGCGCGAGCCACCGTTGGACGTTGCGGGGGGAGCATCGCTAAGGCTGTGGTTATCAAGGGTTCAGACTCGGCAAGAGCGTGAGAACCGCACGCAACATCTAAGCGCGCCCATGACGAAGCGAGTTCTAACGACCACATGGGTTCGTTGTCGCCGTCGTCTCCGTCCGGTGTACCATGCCTTCGGGACACCATTGTGGTCATAGCAGTTGCAAACCGTCCATATATGGTCGGCTCCATCGGAGCTTCGTCTTGGAAATTCCCGCGCACGCGAGCATCTTGTGTTGTAAGGAAACGGATAGCTGAGCCCACTGCCAAACCGGCCGCTCCGACATGGGCCGCATCCGCCAAGGCAACCAAGTCCCCCACCCCCATGCCTCCGAAAAGTATGGGAAGAGACATCTCGGAGCGAGTGTTGCGGGGTAGGCTAGCTGCGAAAAGGCCCAATATCGCAGCCGCCACATCTATTAGGGTGGCATTGTCAGCGCGCTCGAGGAAGGTCACGACGGTGGTCACCGTAGCCCTCGCCCCTGCCAAGACCTCGGGGGACTGTACGGGCAAAGTGTCCGAAGCGGCAGTTGCAATGTTGATGGATACGAAGCGCAGTGTGAGAGTGCCGGTGAGCCGCTAGACCCCTTAGACGTTCGCCGTAGGCCTCATACTTACTTAACGCCATTTCAAAACACGTCTCGCGCAAAATCGGATGTACCCATTGGCCCCCCCAATACTTTCGTCCCTTCCGTGGAGACATTTATTCCCCGCATTATGTGGCCGTTGGGTAAGTTATCGAAAGCATCACCGACACCCAAAGGGGAATACAGACAGTTTTTGCGGATGGTTACTGTGAGGCCGACGCTTGCATACGCCTCCGGCATAGCGTCGCCAATAGCCACGAGAGACGCAGGGGGTCCCATCATCGGAATAACCGCAGACAACGGATTCGTTCGGGGCAATCGCAGCCAATTGTTTGTATACCCGGGAGGCAACTATTGCGAAGAACATGGCCCCGAGAACGCAACCTTGATGGACTCCGCGGGTGCTCGAGATGCGCATGGCCGGGCCGCGAGCATTTGATGAGTCGTAAACGTACAAGGTAGATGGACGGCCATACAACATAGTAGCGACGCGGAGCAACGGTCGAAGCGCGGGATTTGTTGACAACTCCTCAAATAATAAATGACTATCTGTACATGTTTAGAAAGGGCGGTCATTATTAGGTGCACAAAAGTTCATGAACTTCGCCACCATCCGCGAAAGATGGGAGATGGTCGATTTGTATAATATATATGATAGAGAGTTTTTTTCAATTTGCACTGCATTCATTAGCATATGGGTTTCTTTTAAATTTTCAAATCGGGAGACTCGCACCGGCACCTCTACATGCGACGTTTTGCAAGCACGACCGAGAGAAGAAGTTCAAAACAAACCTCAAACTCATAATCGATTATGCTCCCGGCTAGGCGACGCTCGTGTGAGTGCACAGCGTACCATTCCACGAGAACCGTACCGTACTGCGCTACCCCCACATCGAGGCTATTGTTGGAGTTTCAACAACTAAAAGCCTTCCAATAACATGCAAACATCAAGAATGAATGCATTCCCAGCACTGGTCAAGAAAGGTCTTCCCTACCCGTCCGGGCGTTGGCCCATTCGAGTAATGCGAGAAGGAGCAAGGCCCATCTCACGGAGCAAAACATTTCGAAAGTGCGTTACATGAAATGCAAGCTTGCAAGGAAAGCAATATGAGGGAGGGCTTTGTGCCATGATAATTGGAGAAACCTCCCATTCCCTATAAAGTGAGTGGCGCCATGCATGGAAGGGGGGACACCACCTAAATCCAATGCGGTTATGTCTTCAGGGGAGGTAGCGAACTGGCGTACAAAATCCATAAACTATGGGACTAGTGTCCCAAAATCACGATGGTGGCACTCCCAACTTGGGCATTAAAGTAGAATATGCTCAATAGATTAAGGCACATTCTCACCGCATGCATGACAATGATGGAGAAAACGTTCAAGCATGGCATGAATGAGAAAAGGAGGAAGGGAGAGAGTGAGCGGCTGCACATATCGGACGAACAATCCGCACATTTAAAAAGTACTTTAAGATAGTATTCGGTATCGGTACGCGCTCCTTGCAACAACTCCGTACCCGCAGCGCATCAGCGGGGCGCAACACAACTGCGCAGGAGCGGGGCAGTTCGCTCGATGACACCCTTCGAACTTCAAACGAGTGCGAGCGCTCCCTAGAATATCCTCACGCGCGCCATCAACATTCAAGAGAAGGTAAGATACTGAGTAAGTCGACGTTTGCGGGTACAAGTGAAGGATCGGGAGTCCGAGCATCATCACGCGGAAGACGAGAGCAGTGGTGGAAGGTCTCACGATGCGCGATATACAACCCAACAAGTGCACTGAGAGAGGTGCATAAAAGGAAGGCACGGACGGTGTGCTCGAGAAGGGTGAGGAAGGCGGCGGTGAGGAGGTTGGCAAAAGCCGTCACGCCGATTTTTGGCACGCCGACGAGGATATCGCTTGGTTTCGCGCGGCCATCGCTCCAAAAAATTTCACCTGAATCCTACCCGCCTACCCGATGGCTAGACGCATGGAGTGCGCGGGCATCGCGGCGTCATGGCCTCACGTGAGGCAGCGATGCTTAGAGCATGCTTAAGCATGGCAAAACGACGCGCGGTGGGAAGTGCACGCGCACGAAGTTGAATCATAATGTGTAACCATGCAACGGCCCCCGCGGGAATACATGCCCGTGCGGTTTTGTCGCAATGGGTTTCCAACACATGCGGCTTAGGAATGAATGCTCCACGTATTAGTTAGTCCATGCCGACGATTATGTCTCGAATCGACCCCATACCGCTGCTTTAACTAGGTTAGAGGCAACGCGTGGTTGCAAAGACCTCCAAGCGGGTGGGACGCGAACGTTTTGGGCTAACTCCGCGCTTGCACTAGCAAAACGTTCAAGCCAACGCACGGTCCCATACGTCCAAGTATTTGGGCGCATCCGTCTAGGTTGGCCCACCAGATCGCTTGTGCACGTATTTAGGGTGGCCGTTTTTTGGAATGCCCTAGTCCTAGCCGATGCTGCCGTTGCTTCTATGGGCGCTAGTCCTAGCTCCCGCATTAGCGGCGCTGTGGCCACCCAGGGGCTTTTGTACCCAAATAGGCGCCTCGAACATTGATTTCATCGAGTTTCTAATCTGTTGACGCCACTAGTCGTGTCCAACCCCAATATTTCACAACCGTAAGTAACATTTGGCGTTGTCCGCTAAAGACACGAGCTTTGGGTCGCAAGCACCTTCGCCCAGCCCCACGCGTGGGCTGAGGCGGCTGTGGACGAAGCATCGGAAGCGCCTACGGCCTTCTGCCGCAGGATCAAGCGGTGCAAGGAGCCTATTTCCCCCTTATTTTCCTGTGCTCGTGTCTATTATGGCACTTCGTGTACTTCCGCCAGTTCGCCTAGTCCACGTCGAAGCACTCTATCCTATAAGCGAAGAGACAAATAGAGGTGCACATGCTAAGCTGGTACAGAAACTATGTCTGCCGTCCTACATCAGATTCACACGCATTTTCAATCACACACATGTCGTTTGATCCTCATCGTTCACTGTTGTGAAATCAGCCTATGAAACTAATCCCCAAACTGTGAAGAACGTGTTCACTTCTCTGCTTTCAAGAAGTAGATGTAGCATGCGTCTCGATTGCCCTCGTCGCCGACCACTCTCCGTGTTCATTCGCCAGTTTTGACACACAGCCATTGATTGATAGCACTATCAGGACTACCAGGACACGATGTGTGTGGGACAACACATTCCGTTGAGGCTCCCTTCATGCGTGTCATCCAAAAAACATGTCAAAATACTAATCATTCACTTCACAAATTAGAATGATTGCCTTCACGGGACACCAAACTGAGTGCCTCAATAATGTACCGACTCTGCTACTCAGCTGCTGCTGCTGCCAGTTAACACTAGGGCAGTCACAGGGAAGGCACCCCGCGCAGACTCTGCATCCATACCGCAACCCGGTGGAATCCTTGTCGCCTCACACGCGGCTAGAATGCTCTGCGACGCGGTCCAAAGCACGGATGCTCACCAACGCCTGCGCCGTGTGTAGCCGCCATAGCCACGGCCACCACTGTTACCCTGTTGGGCATCACATGGCAATCCTCAGTCCAACGTGAGGCTCGTTGGAGAAGGCGACCCAGCAGACTATCATTCTGATGCCTTTAAAATGACAGTGTGCAACAGATGAAATGCAACGGCCATATATTGAGAAAGTGGTAGTTGATGAAGAAGGGGTGCGGTGAAGAAGAGGGAGCAAGGTCGAGAGGAAGGGCGAGTATACCTGGAGCATTTGCAGCAGCCAGATGACTTGAAAAAAGGACATGCCAAAAAATGGCTGGTAGCCAAACATGGGTGGGCCCTTCCACAGCCCCCCCAACAAGAGGAGCCAGAAAGACCACGTCCAGCCAGATTGACCGCCGTAGAACATCGGCTCCTCCACCATATAGGAGAAGCTGCGCATTAGGACGGACAGCATGCACAGTGATGAGGGCCGCGCGCAGTGGTGAAGGATGGGTGAGCTCAGCGCGTGGCGGTGTCTCACCTGAAGAACATCTGATAGATGTAGTACATAATGTAAAGGACTACGACGGCGCTTCCAGCCACAAGGAGTTTCTGCTGATCCGGGGTGAGTTGGGACCACCACTGTTGCAGTGAGATGACCTGCCGTCCCAGCATGGTCGAAAATTGCTCCGACAAGCCGGGGCCGGTGTCAGCTGGGGACTGTCGGCTGGTTGAGGCACCGGCCGAGCCAGCAGCAGCAGCAGCGGGAGGTGCCCTACGCAGCACCTCCTGCGCGTTTTTCACCTGGGCAGCGTAAGTCGCGTTGCTGGGCTCAAGCTGCGCAGCCTTCCTGAACGCGTCCACTGCCTGTGTATGCCGCGCCTGCCGAACCACCCCCGAAAATAACACTCAGCTCAGCATCAGGAGCAGCTTTCTCTGTCTATAGTGATACGACGTGGTGCAACGTTTCGCGTTGGATTGTGATGGGATGGGACGTCATGTTATGTGAAGGTATGTGATGTGATGTGATGTGACCCGCTGTGATGTGAAGTAATTTCCTGGTATGCAATACCAAGATATATAGCGCGATGTCATGTGGTGGGATATGATGTGAAGAGGTGTGCTGTATTGTGATGTGATGCAGCGTGATATTCGAGAGGAAATATGGCGTGATGATATCACGTGGGGAAGCTAGGACACAAGATGTTTCATGTCTTTGAAGAAACGTGGCCCAATGAGATGTGATGTAATGGACTCAACTTGTTCGTGTGTGAGTCAATATGTTACCACGTTATCTGAAATGAAGCAACGTGATTTAAGGTGGTGTCACATGATAATATGAGGGCAGGTGAGGTGACATGATATAACGAAATGATATCTTGGTTTTGATGCGGCGTGCTTCAATATGGTGTCTTATGCATGACATGAAGTAATGCGAGGTGACTGGAGGTGATGTGAAGTGACATGATATGATATTATATGATGTCATCTGGAATTTTTGTGATTGATTCAATGTGATGTCATATGCAGTGACATAAAGAAATGTGACGAGATGTTGAGTGACTTGAAGCCACACAATAAGATGACGTCACTTGGTCCGCTGTGGTGTGACGCGGAGTGATGAGATGTGATGAGATGTAATGTACATAGGGAAAGGCCACAAGAAGGATTGAGGGGCACAGAAGCAAACCTGTTGAAGCATGCAAGACCCGAGGCGGCTCCACCCTTTGGCCCACGAGGGAGCTAGCAGAGTGCACTTTTGGGCATCCTGCAAGACAGGGGCAACAGGGATGGACATATGAATGAAGTTTGGTAAAAGTCTACAAAGACTACTGCTCTTGTTCATGTGACGGGAGACTGCAAATGCAATTTTTCGTTGTGCTAGTGGGAATGAAATAATGAGGGGAGAGCACCTCTGTCGCGCCCTGCAGGTTACCCAGCTGCTGCCTGGCTGCACAGCGGTTGGAGTGGTACACGTGCAGCTCGGCTTGGTCCTCTGGGCCAGCGAGCTGCAGGGCCTCTGAGAACGCCTCCTCTGCAGGAACGACACGTTGAAATGTAAACCCCTCGCTCACAACGCGCATTTGTAAGTAATCACACCTCACGCGGAGAAGCCAAAACCAAGCGCCTCACCTGCCGCGGCGTAGTCGCCCTGAGCGTAGAGCTGAGACCCACGGGCTTTGGCGCCCGCGGACGCAGTGCGTTCAGAGCCACCCATCTTGGTGTGTGGGCGTCCAAACTTTGAAGTTTCCGTAGCGTTGGCGGAGATCTTGCAAGGGGAGGCGATCTGGGACAGGAGCGGCAAATAGTCACGATGTGCGAGCTCGCGAGAAGACAGGCAGGAATTAAGGCACCAGCAGCGTTCTTCGGTTGTCGTGCGGAGTTTCTTTCGCCTCTCGATTTGTCCTTTACTTGTTCGACAATAGCGACGTTCAAGAGGTAGTCGCTTTACCAGGACGCGCCGTCCGCAGGTGGAGTGTGCCCAGCGCGAATGCGTCACGGCGGACAGCGTGTCTTGGATATAGGGTTTCCAAGTAAAGCAACATGGGTCACCCGCGATTATCGGAGCAATTTCATCGTGAACATTACCGAAGTACGGGTCATCCACGATTATCGGAGGAATTTCATCGGGAACATTACCGAAGCACCGGTCACCCACGATTATCGGATCAATTTCATCGGGACCATCGCCGAAGCACCGGTCACCCACGATTATATCGGGAGGCAGTAAAATGGAATACAATATTACCGACTGAATTTACCGGTCATCCACGATTATCGGGAGTCAATCAAATGGAGTATAATATTGCCGCCTGAATTTACCGGTCACCCCCGATTATCGGGAGGCAATCAAGCGGGGTAAATCAAACGGTACCGATTAATTGCGTTGATTTCTCTAATTTTTACAGGTTGATTTACCAGATAAAAAGAAAAACGGGGTAATTCAAACGATACCGATTAATTGCGTTAATTGCGTTAGTTTCTACGGGTTGATTTTCCATATAAAAAGAAAACGGGGTAATTCAAACGGTACCGGTTAAATGCGTGAATTACCTCAAATTCTACCGGTTGATTACCGGTTAAATCGTATACCCCGATTATACCCCCGTTATACCCCCCTGTTCATATATAGCCTTCCTGTTCCTCGTGCTTAGCTTTTTTCCTCTCTTCTTCGTTTTGCTTGCTGGCCTTCACTGCTTTTTCTTATAAAAAATTCTTCTAATTGTAGAGACAACGGCGCGCGCGGCCAAACATCGATTACAGGTACGGGTACTGCAAATTCTCGGCGTGAATTTAACAACTTATGGTCAGATTGATTTGAATCTAGAGGTTTGCATATCCAATATCATGTGTACGGGACAGTAACTCTAGCGGTTACTGTTACCGTTAATTAACGGCGCGTCCCACCTGCAGGGCAACCACCTTGCCCGAGCAGTTAGACGCAGCCAACGACCAACGACTTCCCCAACGGTCAGCTCTAGCTAGCCCGTGCCTTATAAGCCGTAGCTAGCCACGAGCCTAGGCACTCTCTGCTTTCGCGCTCAGCCAATCTAGGCTTCGCGCGAATGCAGTCTCGACTCTAGTAGTCGAGTAGGGTGTCAATCTTACTTTCGTCCCATGCGCACTCGAGCGTCACGCGACACTTCCCCTCGTTCAGCTACAGCGTTCCCCAATATGCAGCCCGAGCAGTCTACATCCGCCGCAGCGGCCGACCCTCACGCTACCTCAATCGAACAACGCACAGCCGAACAGATTCGTACGGCAGTTTTGGCATCGGAACAACGGATAACGGAACAGTTTTTGGCGGCTAACGCTGCCTTACTCGCCCAGCTCCGAGAGACGACAACCATCCCTGCTGCTACCGTTCAACAGCAGTCCATTCCCACCGACGCGACCACAGCGACGGAGGGTGGTAAGGCGGCCCCCGAGCCACCTATCGACCTGCTCGACGACGAACCCGATCCCTCCGCGACCGATTTCGTCGACTTCACCTACTACGGCGAAGTCATCCCGGCCGGCCTCGAACGTCCCCCTCGTGACGTCGAAGAGCCCCGTCTGTGGACCCTCACAGACGATACCGCCCGTACTCTAAGCGACAAGCGCACCCAAGCCGCCTACGACGAGTACTTACACATCGGGTGCTATGCCTTCTTCGACAGCTGCGCCAACGCGGCAATTGGCGAGGCTCTGGACACGCTGTCACAAGGCCCACCTCTATCGGCAGAGCAGACGGCAGCGATTACCCTCATCCGAGCGGGTCATCGCACCCACATGGCGACGGAGGAGGCCGCCCGTACTAGATTGGGCTTCCTCCGCCTCACCAAGGGCGGACAAACGAGCACAGATGCGGACCGCGTCTTTGCCGAATTGGCCCACGAGCGCTTTTGCCGACCACGCCCTACCGCGGTCTCCGGCACATTGGATGCGCTTCGACAAGCGTTCGTCGACCGCACGCTGGAGGTCAGCCTACACGCCGCCAGCAAGGCCGCCGCCGGTGCTGCCTTCGCCAAAGTCACCCCGGACAGGCCCCCCGGTCCCGACGCACGAGCCCGCAAGGCCGCCGCCGACAAACGCAAAGCCACAGCAGCAGCAGCAGCGACAGCCCGCGCCACCGCGCCTCCCAAGCCGACCGACTCGGCTAAACCGACCAAGAAATGACGGTGTGGCCCGCCGCGCCGATTCCTGCTCCCCGACATCTTCCTACATGCGCCACCGCGTGCGTCGAAGATGGCGGGAGTGGGAGCGCATCGGCGCGAGCGGCCAAGTCCTAAATTGGATCCGCCATGGCGTCCGGGTAAAATTCAAGCACGGCCTACGCCCCAAGCCCTTCAACCACGGCGTCTCTATGCTCGACGCGACGCCGGCCCAACTCGAGTTTCTAAACTCGGAGCTTCCCCGTTTCGAGGCTTGCGGTGCGTGGGAACGAGCGGACAACCCTCGCTACGTTTCCCGGATGTTTCTAGTTCCAAAACCCGGGTGCAACCAATGGCGTTTGATTATCGACCTCCGAGAACTCAACCGTTATTGCTCGACTTTCACCATGACATGCGAGACGCTCAAGCACCTACGTCACCTCTCGCGTCCGGGCGACTACTTCGTCTCCCTCGACCTTGCCGACGGGTACTACACCCTTGGCATCCGGGAGGAAGACCGCGACTTCTTCACGGTCAACTACCGCGGCACGCTATGGCGCCTAGCCTGCCTTCCCATGGGCTGGTCGGGCTCGGCTTACTACTTTTGCAAGCTAACCCAGGTGTTCACGAACCACCTACGACGCCCTCCGCAACCTATGCCAGCGACTACCCCCCTCCACAGTCGCCGCCCTACAAAGCGCTTCCTCCGAAACGCGCGATGGCGAGGGACCCGGCTACTCCCCTACATGGACGACTTCCTTTTCCTCGCCGACTCCTACGCGGACGCCCTCCTACTACGAGAGCGTGTCCAAGCCCTCCTCGACACCCTCGGCCTCGAACGCAACCCCAAGAAAGGCGTTTGGACGCCGACTCAAGTCGGCGACCACTTGGGATTAACGGTCGACCTCCAACACGGCATGTTTCGCGCCCCTCCCGCAAAGCTCCACCAGCTCGCGCAACAAGCCTCTTCCCTACTCGGACGGGCGGCTTCCAACGCCCGGTGGCTTCCTACACGCCACCTTGCGGCGTTCGCCGGAAAAGCGCAGTTCCTCTACCTCGCAATCGCACCCGCGCGCTTCTTCTTGCGCGAACTCCACGACGTGCTAGCCACACGGGTTGGATGGGGCGGACGCGTCCGACTCACCCACCAATTACGCCGAGACCTCGAGTGGTGGCGCACGGTCCCCACTCAGCACAACGGCCGGTCCATCTACAAACCTATCGAGACCGCCTACCTCCACGCCGACTCGAGCGCTTACGGTTGGGGTGCAGTTCTAAACGAGGACTCCAACTATCAAGCCCGGGGTTTTTGGGACGGTACCGACCGCCAACAACACATCACGTGGAAAGAACTTCGAGCAGTGCGACACGCGGTGGAATCCTTTCTCCCCCAACTCCAAGGCCGGCAAGTCCTCCTACACGAGGACAACACGGCGGTAGTCGCCGCCCTCACCAAGCTCACCTCGCGCTCTCCCGCCATGATGGCCGAACTCCGTCGCCTATGGTACCTCCTCGACAGCAACGACATCAACATCCGACCGCGCTACATCCGCTCGGCGGCGAATATATGGGCCGACAAGCTCAGCCGCGAGCTGGACTACGAGGACTGGCAGCTCAACCCTCGTGTATTCTCCCACCTGCAACGCCGGTGGGGGCCGCACACTATCGACCGTTTCGCGTCGATGCTCAACGCGCAACTTCCCCGCTTCAACGCCCGCTGGCGCGACCCACTGTGCGAGGACGTCGACTCCCTACGCCTGTCCGACGACGCGTGGCGCCGAGAAAACAACTACTGCAACCCCCCCTGGTCTGCCCTCCCCGCCCTCGCGGCGAAACTCGCCCAAGCCCGAGCCTCTGCCACGGTCATCGCCCCCTTTTGGCCCAACAAACCGTGGTACCACGCGTTCACTCGATTGGCCACCGAAACACTACACTTCCCAGCGGCGCGGGACCTATTCTTTCCCGGCAGGCGCGGCAAGCCCGAGGGGGTCGGACCTCCCGCGTGGAGCATCGTGGCCTTTCGTCTCTAACCCCTTCGTGGCTCTACACCCGACGCGGCGCGATTGGGCGGGCGCTACGCCCAGTACAATTAAACGCCCCTGTACAGCGCGGGCCGGCTCTGCGTACAGGACAGCCCCGCTACGGCCTGCGCCTCGAAGCAGCACAGGCGCCCTGGTCCGCCTCTCTAGCTGAAACTTTCCATAACCTCCTAGGTTCGGACAAGCTAGGGGCTACGGCGGTTGCCCTACTCAGGAGTTCCCTAGCGCCCTCGACGTACTCCAGCTACGGGAGCGCGCTGCGGCAATTTTTTTTTTTTTGCACAGAGGAAAATATCGCCCCCCTACAGGCCACTCCCGCTACCATGGTCCGCTACACCGCGTGGCTAGCCCTTCTCGGCACGGTCGCCGCAAGCTCCCTGCAGCCCTACTTCTCGGCCGTAAACAAGTTCTTTCGAGACCACCAACGCCAGCCCATTGCTGTGGGCGACCTCCTGGCGGACGCCCGGCGTGGCTTCGAAATCCTGCAACACCGCCTCATCCCCGCCACCACGCGCCTTCCGTTACCCGCGCCCGTCGCCCTCACCATCCTAGAGGCCGCCGACACGCTACACCTCACCCTCCCGTGGACACCTGCAGCGTTCTCCCAACTGCAACGTTTTCGAGCCTGCCTCGCGGTGTGCGTCAATTACACCTTTTTCTGCCGGGCCGAAACTGGCGCCCGTTGTCAGACAGGCGACCTAGTGGTTGACCGACCCTCGCAGCAAATCTGCCTCTTCGTTAGGAAATCTAAAGGCGACCAGCGCCGCGACGCCAGCGACAAACTGGTTATCGCTATCCCTATCTCCGCTAACCCTGTCCTAGCGGACCTGCTCGACTACTACACAGAGCAGCGCGCGGCTTTCTGCAACAAGTTCTACAAAAAACCACCCCCGCTCGCCTTCTGGAGCTTCTCACCTACAGAACCCTCCGCTGATTGGGGTGCCTCGTCCACCGTCTCCACCTGGCTCTCCCTCGCCCTCCTCACAGTCCGCTCGTCCGCGCCCGCCGGCTTTCAATGGACGTCGCACAGCCTACGGAAAGGCGCGGCGTCCGCTGCCAGCTGCATCGGCGCGCCCCTCCCCGTAATCAAATTTATGGGTGGCTGGGCCAAGAACAGCTCTGTGACAGAAGGCAAATATATTGACCCAACCATGACCCCATCACCTGCTGCTTGGCGGTTCTTCGGCTGGCTCACTCCGTCCCCCCCACAACACTAATTCTGGCTGTGCAAGCCTTTGGCTTTAGGTTACTGGCAAACGTGCCCTAGGGTAAATGGTCAGATTGATTTGAATCTAGAGGTTTGCATATCCAATATCGTGTACGGGACAGTAACTCTAGCGGTTACTGTTACCGTTAATTAACGGCGCGTCCCACCTGCAGGGCAACCACCTTGCCCGAGCAGTTAGACGCAGCCAACGACCAACGACTTCCCCAACGGTCAGCTCTAGCTAGCCCGTGCCTTATAAGCCGTAGCTAGCCACGAGCCTAGGCACTCTCTGCTTTCGCGCTCAGCCAATCTAGGCTTCGCGCGAACCCACCCACCCATCCCTATAATCCTGCGCTAATTGACCCCCAGACCCTGTCTGTGGGCGTCTTTTAGCCAAATTGTAAGCAAGCTGACATCTTTGGCAAACGTGCCCTAGGGTAAATAAATAAAAAAATGAAAATAAAATCACGATGGACGGCGCGCGCGGTTCCATTTCAGTTACTACACTCCTCCACAAAAGTATGGACAATATTTCGCACCTTCGCAAGTAGAAAATGTAACCATGGGTCGATGTTATTGACAAATATCCTGAAATCCCAGGCAATGCTTTTGCGCGCAAAATGGAATGCGCCGACAACGACGAGGGGCGAATTTGAACACTGCCGGGCTTTGTGAACTTGGGGTTATCGCGCCCGCACCCGTGCGGCACGCTCTTTAAAACAGTCGCCGTGTTGGTTAGACGAAAAGAATACCGGGCGCATAACGCCGCAATATGAACGCTGATGCGACGGTCGCGCAAATATAATGCATAGGTGACGGAGGGAGGAGATGTTGGGCAGGCCGCTGTGGGGGAAACGCACGAAATCGCGTATGTAGACTTACCACCGATATGCGCACAACCCAAGGGCAAGCCGCTTTCGGCCACAATGTTCAAGCGATCATAGCTTACTCATATATGGTTAAAACTTTTATCAACAGGTACCGTTGGACGTGTCTTTTCAATGCGCGTCGAAAACATTTACTATGGAGGTCAAACACCTACAAATCGATTTGTTATGAATTATTTTAATTTACAAATTATTCCGGCAAGGCTGAGCCGCAGTGCCAAGCAACACTCATCGAAGTCGGCTCACCTCCTGAGACGATTTGTGCGGGGTTTGTCGATATGTGTTTACCAATTCTTCATTCCTATTGACCTCCGAGCCTAATTCCTGACGCGTGCCACGCGTGGGGCGGGTGTGGTTGGCACAAGCACATACCCAAGCATTCCAAACACCACCATCAACGTGATTCGTCCCTAAGGGCCAGCTTGGACCTCGCCCCTCCCCTAAGCCAATCGCCCTCGTATGTTTACAACGTGCAGTGTTTATCCAAACCTGCGTCATGTGCGTTTTTGCTCGCTTGCTTTCCAAAACAACCACCCGTGCCAACGGCGTGAACTTCCGTGCTCTATTCACACACCCGCAAACCAAGCCTCGCGCATTGAACATGGCACCCACGCCTCCAAACCCCCTCCAAAAAGCCCCCAAAAATACGGTTGTGTGGAACACAGAGTAATGTGCAGCTTGGTAAGAGCGCTTGAGCAATGCCCAAGCGTGGCGCTCAGAATGACGTGTGTAGTTCAGACAATTTCCCGGGAATTTATGGGCTTAATTCGACAAACTCCACCGACAACACCCGCTTTGAGCTGAGGTCTAACCACCCCGGATGGCGGCTTACTGCTTACTTCTCGGCCCTCCTGCAATTGTATGGTACTCGGGTATCGTCGTGCTTGACGTGGTGAGAGGGGAGCGTGTTCTTGACTAGCTTATGCTTAACATAATGCATGTCCGTAATTTTGTGGGGGAGTGTATATTGTGGAGTTTAAGCTGTGTTGGGGCTTACTTATGCCAAAGATGTGGATCACTTACAGAATTTGGTATTGGTGACCCTTGGGCCACCCTACACGCAATGTGAGAGGGAATCGGGTGGGTGGGTTTGCGTGAGCGATAGCTCTCGCAAAAGGCAGAAGGTGGACACATAATCGCTGCTAGTGCGTCATACTGTGTGCGGACATTTTACTATCCGTGCGCGCGTGGGCGCTTGAACCGTTAGGGGAGATGTACCGTCGGAGGTAACGCATGTTACTGCGTAATTCTAGCCATGTAATACAAACCTATATATTACCAGTATGACCATTTAAGATGTGTTGGGGCTCACTTATAATGCCATATGTCGCGGACTGGCGTGTGACGTTGGGTGGGGCGCCGCCAGGGGTCATCCAATCAAAGAGTTCCCAAGCTCCCGGGCACGGAAGTACCGTTGGGTCGATGCAGTCGAGGACTACGTCCGATTCTCGCGCAACACCGCCGAAGAACTTGATCTTATGCATCGGTGTACCGATATTGTACGTTGTAGGTGCTGCACCCTTTCGTAAGGAGTGCGAAGTCCACGCGAAACCGTCCGGAGGTTGTTTGCGTACTGCACGAAGTACCCGTTGTGGCCATGTTTTCAGGGTGTCCGCAGTCCAGTTTGTCGTAGGTTCGTGTAGACAACTAATGGCCCACCGTCTATCCGGAGTCTTCCCGGCGGAGAACTTGGTACGGGCAGCGTCGAAGTACCTTAGTACACTCTTCCCAGAAAGTCCGTTACTAGCGGCACGCATTTAATTACCCGCCACGCACAGCCGCGATGGCCATGCAATTCTATTGGGGGGTAGAGTTATGAATTTCGAACCACTCACCACGGCGCGTTGTTCACTGACGTGAGCACCTCTATCGGCACGCTTCAATTATTGTGGGCACACACGTTAGATTTGCGGCCCATATTTTGCATGCCGAAATTATTGCAAGTGCAGGTTATGCACCCCTCTATGCGTGGCTCGGTACACGTAGTGTCGCAACAAGCCGGGAGACTACTCGAAATTGGTCTCACAGCATGTTTGCACAATTGCACGAGTATCCGCTGAGTGTGTTGCGCCCGGCCGCCTACAGAGCGGCAACACCGAGAATAGCATGTCGTGTGCACAAGGTTTTCTTGCCCCGTGCCCGGAAATACAACCAAGGGGCACGGGCTAGGGACCTATCGGGCTTGAGGGACGATTGACTTGGAGTGTAAGCACCCTAGCGCGCGGATCGCTGGCCTTTGAAGCTTGCGCATCGCCGGGCGTGAAATATGGCGGGGAGCTTTCAAAGTACCCTAGCACGGGCCTTGGTTGGGCATGCGGCAAACGGCACGGCACCATGCCATCATGGGGCATGAAATGGGCAACGCCGTGAACATACGAAATATAGAGCATCTTAACATCTTGACATCTTAACGGCACATCTTAACGGCACATGCCATCACACCCACGTGCTCCCATGTTTGCGGACAACATGTGGGGATCATAAAACCGCATGTTGTGTCGCCGATTTCGGGAGTATTCACAAGCCAAAGTGTGGAGAATCCGCATTTCGGGCGCCCGAATCAGGGTATGCCCCGAAATCGGGGTTGACCCGCAAACCCTAATACGTCCGATCGTAGCTGTAACATGCCCCATTTGTGCCCCGCTTCCCCCTTTACTTCACCGTCAACACAAGCTTCGGTCCGCCTTCTCAACGAGCTAAAGTACATTAAACCCTATAAACCCTACATGATAAACACCCGCCGTACGCGAAACGCCCTATTTCACTACTAACGGACTTTATGAAAAGAGTGTACTCCACAGGTTCGAACGTGTCGATAGGCCACTTGACATGGCCACACACACTCATGCCTCAAACCCTAGGGGAACCAGTGCCCTACAGATACACTAACCTCAAATCCGACGCACACACATACAACAACAAACACACACACACACTCACACACACACACACACACACACACACACACACACACACACACACACACACACACACACACACACACACACACACACACACACACACACAAACACACACACACACACACCTCACAAACCACCAAACACGGTGCCCTCCTCTCCCACGCCGCGGAAGACGGGGCCGACTTCTCCTTTCACAAACAACATATATCACTCACCAACGTCCAATTCACACACAAGCAAGACTTCATGTGGGGCGTGCACAACACCCGCCTCCTCTTCCACAGCTCCACCATGCGGTGCCCGATGTGCGGCCAATTCACCAGCGACGGCCACATGGCCGGTAACTGCCCCACCATGTCCGGCCTTAGACAGGACCGCCACAACAACGCGCTACAAGTCCTTCTCTCCTTCATGGAACGCCACAACGGAGGCCGATGGGAGACTATCACCGTTGACTTCGGTAACAAACCCATCGAATCATTCACATCCCCCACACACACCCACACCCCACTTGACTTTCACCCCCCTCACCCCACCCACATGCCCACCCGCATTGTTGTTGCTGACGAAGGCTTATCGTCCGACTCCCTCACCTCCTGCCATGCCATTCCCCCCGCCGAGATTCTCCATTGCGCGTTGAGACCCCGGCACACAAACCCGACTTCATCCGGCTTCTCGAACCTCGATTCGTCGGCCACACAAACGGTCGCCGCCGTTACTCCTCGATTAGAAAGATTCAGATATGAGAATGGAAATACTGCACGGACCACAACCTCTCCCTCACATCACAACCGATTCGCGACAAATACAACCCCCTGCCCAACGCCAATCGCCGGCACTAGCCAGGTACCGAAGTCGATACCCTTCCTATCGTCATGAGCCGCACAGGTACACCGCACTCATTAACCATTACAAGTCTCACCTCCCTTCCCACCCTCCGCATTGACCCCCCCCTGGCAAACTCATCTCAAAAACACGACTCGACACGTCCCGCATCCTTGCACAACTACACTCGCACACTATCCAATGGCAACATCATCTCCTTCTCATGTACCGCATAAAAATCTCGCACGACCACACGCCGCACCTCCACACACCGCACCCACGCACGCCCCTAAGTCCACGCTGCCACCACTACGCACGTCACACTCCCGGGGGGGGGGGGGGGGGGGGGGGGGGGGGGGGGGGGGGGGGGTGAGCAAAAACCCCCAACACCCTTTGGAGAGGTTGGACATAAGCGGATAACGGTCTAGCCCTAAATGGCAAAGTTAAACGAAACTCTTGACAATGTAAACGAAGACCTAAGAAACCGCAAGAGCAAATCCACGCTTGTAATATGGAAAATCTACAAACGAAGGCTTCGTTGCCCTCAACTAACACATACCCAATTCACTCACAAAAGGGAATCATATGGGGAGTTGACAACGACATCATCCAAAGTTTAATCAAAGCCCTACTACGCTCTATGGAAATTGCGTGTGTTAACTATTCATGTTCAGTTGTGCCAACCACGTTGCCGTAGTTAGTGGATGTGCTTATATATGTGTGCGTCTATGCATTTCCTATTTATGCACGTGGACACTATCCATGGCAATAGGCCACTCCAATTTAGTTTCTTCATTGTAGCATAAGCGGTTAAGCACGTGATTTTGCATGCGAATTTTATCACATGTGGGCGAATAATGGCTTGGATGAATTGATGTATGTACATGCCCACGAATATACGATACATACTTTACTTCTTCGCGCTTTGATTTGTCCTTTGCACATTAATTGGATGATGGGCAATGCGTTTTATTGTCATCCTACTACATTAAATCTATAATGTGTGTGTGTGTGTGTGTGTGTGTGTGTGTGTGTGTGTGTGTGTGTGTGTGTGTGTGTGTGTGTGTGTGTGTGAAATCAATAAAAAGGCATTATTAAGGCATTATTATGGGCCTCTAGTTACTTCCTATGTTGACTTACTTGCTGCACCACTGATTTTCAATGATATCTTTTGGTTTTACGGTTTCGCTCATACCCTATCTCTCTGCTTATTGTCGCTGTTTCGTATTCTCTCATCCGCGTATGTCGCGTTCGGTTCTTGTGACTTATAATTTCTGCGCATTGAATTTTAGATATAATAATTTTAATTGAAATCTTAAACCTCATACTTGAATTAAAATACGGATAATATCATGATTCAATAATTCAATTACTCAATATAGATGGTGCTGACGCTGTGGCACGCCTTCCTGTTCCTCGGGCTCAGGTGTTTTCGTCTTCTCTTCTCTTTGCTTGGTCGTGGCCTCCTCTGCTTTTTCTTGTAAGAAATTTTTGACTTATAAAGCGATCAGCATCAGGCGGAGCGCTGCTTGCTAACTCCGAGCAGTACAGGTACATTTTCGTATGTACAGGCACTAACCCTGCGCCGCCGACTGTCTCAGACGTGATGCGCTCATTCTTCTCGCCATCACCTGAGTACCTGTCGTGCCAAGTGCTCAACGTTTCGTCCACAGAATACGAAGAGGACGCGTGTGTGTGTGTGATTCCAGACAGGTTGACAATCAGTGAAATACTCTGAGGCTCTTGGTTTTGAGTACCGCCGGCCCTTGTGTGACGAGGTCAGGCGAGAGAGGGCAACGGTGTGAGGTGCATACAGTTTTTTTTTCTCTGCCGCGGCTCTTTCACCAGCATCCGAGGGGGACAAAGACAGTAGCCATGTCTGCTGCACAGCCTATGAGCGTGGATGACCGGGAGAAGAAGGAGGAGGAAGAGTTTCGCACGGGTCCTCTATCCGTGTTGACGACAAGTGTTAAGACAAACTCTCAGGTGCGCACACTACAGTCGTGCCGCCGAGCCTACTGCTGTGGCAGATTTGACAGGTGCCGCAACACTTGCTTGTCCCAACCTCGGCACCTGTGGTACGGGCGCTAACCGGCGTTGATGGAAAACCCATATGATAGCCTTTCCTCTAGGCAGAACGCGTGACTGCTATTCGGTCGTAGCGTGTATGCGGCTGCCAGCTGCACTGGTAGTGGCTCCCAGAACAAGCGGACCGGCCAATACGTTATGGACACCACTTGTGGGTTGCCAGGTTTGAGCTCGGGCTCATGATAGGCTTCTATGCATGTGCTAATATGGGCCGTCCGCATATGGATGTGCTGGTTCACAGGTGCTCATCAGCTGCAGAAACAACCGCAAGCTTCTAGGGCGCGTGAAGGCTTTCGACAGACACTGCAACATGGTTTTGGAGAACGTGAAGGAGATGTGGACTGAGGTAAAGCAGCTTGCACTGTTGTTGTCTTGCAGATAATTCTTGTTGTCTTGTTGTCAATTGGCACTCATACTGGATCGGCCATTTTCAGTTCTGTTGTTGTTTGGATTTTCAGCATTCTGTGGTGTCGTGAGGCTTCCTTGCATCCTGCTTCACTGACATTGCCGTCCGGTTTCCATTTCAGATTCCCAAGAGTGGAAAGGGGAAGAAGGGTAGCACTCCAGTGAACAAGGATCGTTTCATCAGTAAGATGTTCCTGCGTGGAGACTCGGTTATTTTGGTTTTGCGCAACCCCAAGTAAGTTTTCTTAGGTGCGAAGGAATGGCAGGCGAGGCTGATGGCATTCCATGACATGCGCTGCATAGCTAACCTTTCCTGAAGACATGCAAGGAATCAGTGTGGCTAGTATCTGCTGTGTAATTGTGTTTTCATATGCATACAAGTCCAGCCATCCTTTCCTTGTCTGAATGCAGAGTGACACGCCACACTCCCTGACTTCCATCTTCGAATACTGTGCTTATGTCTACCTGTTCCAGTCTATTGCTTGAAATGGCGCGAAGAGCCATGAGCTATTGCTTGCTGTCCAATGGGTGCCGGTCCCGGCTCTGCTTCATGACTGTCAGTAGCATGTATAGTATTCAGCGACAGTAATTCCCAATTGTGTGTCGCTCGTGGTGTCTGGGACGAGTCATTCACGACCAGCAGAAGATCGACGCCATTCATGTACATTGATTTTAAATTGCTTTCCATGTGCACTGCTCGATGGACTCGTCCAGTTCACTTTCATAAGAACAGGCCCGATGCACTAACAACATGGCTAGCCAGACTCGAAATTAGGATGACATGGGAATAGTGGGGTTCACGCTGCACTCTACGTGTGGTTGCTTTACTTCTGTTGTGCCTTCGTATTCATAAATAGTGCGGAATGGGTCTACTTCGCCGCCAGCAAAGTGCTCTGCGGATGCAAAAATGTCGGCTCGAATTGAGCGAGATACATTACTTGTCATGCCTAGAGACTAGAGCTCCAAACACTGCAGGCGATCGTACGCACTGCGCAGTACTGTTATACGCGCGTCAGCCAAACTTTCAGAGCGTTTCTGGATTGGCATCATGAGAAACCAGTTGAGGTTGCTACTGCTGTGAAATTATTGAATCGGTTAAAAGAGGACACTGAGCTTATTCACCGAGAATGATACGGATGCAAGCGCCTTTGTCGACGACTGACTGCGTAGAATATGAAAACGAATGCGCCTTGAGTGCCAACCATCGGTGCTGGACACGCAGGACTCACCCAAATATGTTGAACGAAGTGTGACCACCTGGTGGCTGAACTATGTTCATGCCAGAGTACGATGCGTACTGCCCTTGACTGCGCTGAGCTGCCTGGACTGGAACAGGAACTGAGCGGGCATCATAATTTGTTACGGGGTTATGCGCGTCTCCGTGGTGAGGCCCGCCATATGGTTGACGGCCCGGCTGCTGTGAATCGTACCCATGAGACTCTTGGCGTGTGCGGACGGGAGGAGGTGCTCTTGCAGCGGAGTCGTAGCCGCCAAAACTTATACTAGAGCTCCCACCAGGCGGCTGCACTATGTTCTTCCCTCCCATTGCAGGCTGGTGGTATTCAGCCCCCACAACTCGCTCCCCACCATGACGGTTGTATTGCTGATTAGAATCATGCTGCCATGATGGACTCTGGTGTGCGTGTGTTCCATTCGAATCTGGTCGTCCGCGGGATCGAGGCGGTGCGCGTGCGGCAGGGGGCGAATCATACCCACCAAAGCTGATGCTCGAGCTCCCACCCGGAGGCTGAACGATATTCTTTCCACCCATCGCAGGCTGATGATAGACATCACTTCCAACTTCTCGGCCACCGGCTACATGCCGCCCGTAGCCGGGTTCCTGATGAGAGAAGTTATTCCTTGGAGAGCCATTCGCTTGCTTATGGTACTGAGACGGAGCTCCATTTTGCCCTTCCGCTTCTAAGGGAGAGTAGTGCGACGGACTCGACTGGTGCTGCGGTTGGTAGCCTGGGGGCCCATACCCGTTGGACCTACCTTGCGGCGGCTGATGTACGTTATCTACCGATCCGTGCTGATATCGACCCTGTGGATTCCTATCATCGTGTTGTCCAGTCTCCGAGTAGCTGTGGCCATTCGCTCCTTGAGGCGGCTGAGTGTAGTGTGCGCCATATCCCGACGCGAGCTCTTTCTGGGCACGTCGGCCGAAGCGGGGGCTACCAGTAGGTCGACCGGGTTGATCAGCCCCCCAAGATGGATCACTTCCGCCCATGACATTTAACGTCGTTTTCCCTCCAGGAGGCTGCACGATGTTGACGCCCGAATAGGGCGACTTTGCCTCGGACGAGCCACCGTAGGGCGCAGCCGGCGTAGGCCGCCCGCGGCCCCCACCGCCGCTTTCATGTTGCTGCTGCGGCGATGGGCCACGGCCCGAAGAGTCACTCCCGCCGCCATATATATCAAGGGTGTCTCTTGGACGATACATCACACTGGAAGCCTTATGCTATGTACACTATCGCGTTTAACCCACGAGTGGCCGGCTTGGGTTGCCCGGAGTCTTGTCGACGGCTGGTCCGGCGGAAGCAGGACGATATTATTTGTCGACAGACCGGTCAGTGTCGACAGCTCGCCTTTGCCTGCTGCGGATGCCACGGGCGAACAATAAGTAGGTATACACGGAACCGTCGATTCTTGTGCACGTGATGATGACTAATCCTTTCTCCCGCGCGTGAGCCTCACGAACACAGCAGAAAGTACGTGTACCGGTACATTCTTAGTGATACATCGTAGCTTGTTGAAAAGTTACGTGCCTCTTGACTGTCATTTTCTGTAGTACGATAAATAATAGTTGCTTACAAAACTCCTCCTGTACGACAGGTGAGGATGCCGGTGCGAGCGGTTTTCCTCTGAGTCTCCCGGGGGCGCCAAAAAAATTGAAAAATGATAATAAATTATGGGCAGGCTTTCACATTAAGCAGGCAGCCGCCTCTAAAGGGATGCATGTGGGCAAGTTGTTGGCCTCTTGGCGCCGAAAGGTCTCTCTGGCCGTTCATGTCGCTCACGTGGACAACATCTTGCGCGGGTTGTCCGCCGTTGCGGACGGTGTGGAGGCCGCTTCTTCCTCGGTTGGGATGCCTTCTCATGCCACGGCGACCTTCACCCCCGCCATGGGCCGCACGCGTCCCCGTGCTTCCTCGAGCGGCGTGTGAGGCGCCGCTTGTCGCCTCCACTTGTTGCATTCTCAGCATTGCCTGGCAGTTTCCTTAATTTAATTTGCTAATATTGTGCACAATGTAGTAAGGCTAGGGATCAAGTGAATTTGGTCGATGTTGATGGTAGTGACATTTTGAATCGTCCATGTTGGTGGGCTTGATATCTCGAATTGTCGATGTTGAGGGCGTTGATATTTTGGGATGTTGATATCGATGGCACATTTAGCCGATATTATCGCCGATGTATCGATGTTTAGGACGATTTATCAGCATATCGGGCTTTGATAATTGGTGTTTTGTAAATGTTTTGATAATAGATGGCATTGATGCTAGCACTTTTGTGATCATGTCGATGTCGATGTCACAACCTAGCACATCGATGGCACCATTATGGGGTGATGATGATACTATCAATCATACATCGATGGTTGATCCCTAGCATTACAATGTGGTGCTCCCTTTTGTTATGCTTTGGATTCCGTGATCCTCTTGTCACTCTTGCCCTTTTGGTTCATCTCCCTTTTCCTTGTCCGTGTTCATGTTGGTCTTCTTGTAATCCTTTTTTTCCTACTAGTTACATGCACCTTTTTTTTGTGCCCTTGCTGGTAGCAGGCACCTTAAATAATTATATATGTGCTCATATTGATTTAAATCTACTAGAATCTTCCAAACCCAACTCCCACGTGTACGGGACAATAACCCCCGCGGTTAATATTACCGTTAGTAGCAGCGCATCTTACCTCCATGACAGTTTAGTATCTTACTTGTACTGGCAATAGGGCGCAACCAACCACATGACGACTTCCCCAACGGCCAACTCTAGCTAGCCCTTGCCTCATAAGCTAGAAGTAGCCAAGAGTTGGGCACTCTCTACTTTCGAGCTTAGCCAATCTAGGCTTCGCGCGAACAGCACTCTCGACTTCAGTAGTCAAGCATGTTGTCATTTTACCATCGTCCCATGCGCACTCGAGCGCCATGCGACACTTCCCCTCGTTCACCTACGCAGCCCCGCATCATGCAACCGGGACAATCGACCTCCGCGCCATGAGCCGATGCTCTCGCCGGTTCAATCGAGTAGAGACTAATATAACATCTTTCTGCATCAGTTGCCGCTTCCGAGGAGCGGTCTTCACCAACCACCTTCGACGGCCACCAAGTCTCAGCCATGCCAGCCCCACCCCGACACGACGCCCGCCACGTCGATTCTTACCCAACGCCCGGTGGTGCGGTGCCCGGCTACTCCCCTACATGGACGACTTCCTCTTCCTCGCCGACTCCTACACATCTTCGCAGCTCGTCCGAGCCGGCTTGGACGCCCTATTAAACCGCCTCGGGTTGCTTTGCAACCCCAAGAAAGGCATTTGGACTCCAACCAAAGTAGGCGACCACTTGGGTCCAACCATCGACTTCCATAACGGCGAGTTTCCAGAAAAACTACGCAGACTGGCCCGGCAGGCTTCCTCCCTACTCGGTCGTGCAGACTCGGACGCTCGATGGCTACCAGCTCGGCAGCTGGCCGCCATCGTTGGGAAAGCAAAGTTACTTTACCTTGCCATCGCCCCCGCCCGCTTCTTTTTGCGCGAGCTTCACAACGTCTTGGCTACACGCACCGGTTGGGGAGGGCGTGTTCGCCTCGCCCACCGGCTTCGACGCGACCTTGAATGGTGGCTCACGGTACCCACCCAGTACAACAACCGCTCAATCTACAAGCCAATCGAGATCCCCTACCTCGACGCAGACTCCAACGACAACGAATGTGGGGCCGTCGTCAACAAGAACCCGCGTTTCTAAGCCCGTGGTGTCCTGTGCGACACATACCGCAACTAACACATGACTTAGGAGGAATGGCGCCCGCCGGCGGCGCAGCGGCGGCGGCCCCGGAGAGGGGTGCGCTCGCAGGCCCGTCGGCACCTACCTCTACCTCCACGCGGTGGGCGCTGGTAACCATGTAGCAGTGCCATGCTTGGCACGGTAGGGGGCTAAACGAGGTACCGACAGCTGCGATCCGCGGGATCAACAGCTGTCGGGAAGCCCGGTACGGAGGGCTTTGGAAAAAACAAAATATCCGTACACCGGCACAGGGATCTCCCGCTCGGCCAGTCCGATATGTCTTTTCCGCGACTAAATACTCGCAGATACTCTCCCGACGATGGGGCGGGGGTGGCGTTGGCGAAATATTTGTTGGCGAAGAAGGGTACGGACGGATCGGCGGAGGGACGAGGGTGTCGGAGTTGGCGGCGGACAGGTGGGACGCAGCGCTAGGGCACGGCGCTCGCTAGCAGTCGCCAGCCCTCCGAGAGCCTTAAGTCTCCCTTGGGGGCGAGGCATGATGCTACGCATGACGGAGGTGGATCGCAGCCGGAGGAGCGGCACGGCCTTGCGGCGGCGGTCTTATGTACAAGGTAGATATTTGTCATCTAGTAGTTAGTGTTATGCTATTAGCGGTACTCTATTCCCTATTAGTGGCGGTCGGCCGGCCATGCCGGTGCCTTCGCCGGCCGCCATCTCTCTCTTCCAACTTCTCTAGTCACCATTGCCGGCCCCCTTGTGGGGCCTGCATGACCTACGTGTAACTATCCGTTCCCAACTCTAACATAACCAACCACATTATGACTTCCCCAAGGGTCATCTCTAGCTAGCGCTTGCCTCATGTGCCAACACTAGCCACGAGCATGGCACTCTCTCCTTTCGCGCTCAGCCAATCTAGGCTTCGCGCGAATAGCACTCTCCACTCTTGTAGTCGATAAAAGTTTCATTCTTACATCATCGCCTCATGCGCACTCGAGCGTCACGAGATACTTCCCCACGCACAATGCAACCCGAGCATTTGACTCCCGCTCCGGGAGTCGACACTTTTGCATATCAGCGAGCCGTAAATTTAATTCGTAACGCAACTACAATATCGGAACAACGTATTACATAGCAATTTTGGGCGGCTAGCGCCACCTTACTATCCCAACTCCAAGGGTTTGCAGCCACACCCGCTACCACGAGTCAACAACACCCCATGCCCCCCGACGCGACACCAACCACGGAGGGTGGTATGGTAGCCCCTGAGCCACCGATCGATCTAATGAACGACGAGCCGGAGCTTCCCGAGCCCGAGTTGGTCGATTTCCACTACTACGGCAAGGTCATTGCTGTCGGTATTGACTATTGAGCGGCCCTCGCCCGCGCGACGTCGAAGAGCTCCGACTCCGGACACTCACAGACGACACGACACGTTATGCGAGCGAGAAGAAAACGCAGTCTAATCAACGACGAGCACCTTCGACATTGGGTGCTATGCGTTCCTCGATAGTTGTGCCAACGCGGCAAATAGCGAGGGTGTAGACTCGCTGTCAACCGGAACAACTATATCGCTTGAGCAGACCTCATCGGTTGCACTTATCATAGCGGGTCATAGTACCCACAACGCGACGTAGGAGGCCGTCCATACTCGACGTCCATATTTCTCCGCATCACCAAGGGCGGACAAGCGCGCACGGCGGACACGGCGAGCACCCTACTGTGGTCTCGGCACATTAGATGCATTTCGCAACGCCAAGCATTATTCAGCCGCACAGTGGAAGTCAACATCCATGCCGCATGCAAGGCTATTGTAAGAGCATTTTTCGCAAAGATCACCCCCGGCTGTGCAAGTCAAGACGCCAAGGCCATGGAGGCCGCCGCTGACAAGCGCAAGATGGCAACGGCAACAACGACCACGACCAAGGCTAACGCTAAAGCCGTACCGGCAGCTGCGATCCGCGGGATGAGCACATGTCGGGAAGCCATGTATGGAGGGTTTTGGGAACACATAATATCCGTATACCAGCACTAAGATCCCCACTCGGGCCGTCCGATATGTTTTTCGCGACTAAGTACTCACAAATACTTTCCCGACAAGGGGGCGGATCTGCGAAATATGTTTTGGCGAAAGGGGGTACGGACGGATTAGCGGTGGGGCGCGGGTGTTGGAGCTGGCGGTGGGTAGCCGGGAAGCAGCGCCATGGCAAGGCGCTCGCTAGCAATTGTCCATCCCTGTGAGATTCTAGTCTCCTTGGGAGTGAGGGTAGGAGCTACGCGGGACGGATGAGGGTCGCAGCCGGAGGAGCGACACGGTCAGGCGGCGGAGGTCCACAGGATCGACCGCCACCGGAAAAACCCGGTACGGAGGTTTTTCGGATAATTAACTTCCGTACCCAACATCTTTGGAGGAGCGGCGATTCGATCAGCGAGTTCGACCAACCTCTCCCCCAGCCGGTACCCTATTATCGACAGGTTGAATAAGGCAGGGTGCCTAGGGTTATCGCAACGGCACTCTGCTTATAAAAGAGGCCCCTTGACAGCGTAAACCATTGGGGGAGGGTATTGGCGGATTTCGCACGATGAGATAGGTGTTGGAAACAATCGGAAACGGATGGGGGACATGAGGAAAAGTGGCGCGGAGGTACGAGCGCCAACGAGACACCCTTTGTAGCTATAGACGTTTTATCTCCCTAGCCCCCCGAGGGGTAGGGAAGTCTATGCTAAGAGGCGAGCTGCGCCGGGAGGAGCAGAGATATCTCGGACGGGGGAGCGCGTGGATCGGGACGGGACCGTCGACGACATGTGCGAGCGGGTTTTTCGCCCGTCTTTCTCCCCCAACTCCGGTACGACCGGAGTCGCACATGAGTAGAGGTCAGGTAGGCCGGTCGCGACGAGCGCTTGTTGATCCACTAGGTTGTTCAACGCCCACGCAACAGCTACAACAGGTTGCGCATCGTGGACAAAGCGATTAATTACTTTTCATAACTTGTGCACATTTGATGTTTGCGAGCATGAATTTGATTGTATTGTTACTGCCATTGGAGAGGTTGGGATTAGTGGATTCATGGCGTGTATCCTACGATAAAAAAGGTACTCTAGGAGGCATGATTATAGGGGCGCCCGAGGACAGCAACCGTTAACTCGGTAACTGTTGTAAACAATTTGCAATTTTTTTACGCTGGAGCCAAGCCAACCGACCCCACCAAGCTACCCTAGAAGAAATAATTATGTAACCCGCCGCGCCGATTCTTGCTTCCCGTCATTCACCTTAATGCGTCACCGTATGCGGCAAAGATGCCGGGAATGGGATGGCATGGGTGCGAGTGGACAAGTCTTTAACTGGACCACTACGGGGTGCTGGTCAAAATCAAACAAGGCGTGCGGCTCCGACCATTCAATTACGGCATCTCGATGAACGACGCGACCCCCGAACAACTCGACTTTTCTCAACAAAGCTACTTTGATCCGCAGCATGCGGATCTTGGGAGCGCGCAAGCAACTCCCGTTATTTTTCCCGCATGTTCCTCGTCCCGAAACCGGGCGTAAACTAGTGGCGCCTAATCATCGATCTATGCGAGCTGAACACCTACTTCTCGGATTTTAGCATGACATGCAATACTTTGACATATTTACACCACCTTTCCCGGCCGGGCGACTACTTCGTCTCCCTAGACCTCGCCGACGGCTCTTACACACTGGGCATCCGAGGGGAGGATCGCGAGAACTCCATTGTAAACTACCGCGGCGAATTGTGGCGTCTCGCGTGCCTCCCGACGGGCTGGTTGGGGTCCGCCTATTGCTTTTGCAAGCTAACCCAAGTCTTAACGAACTACTTGCGCCGACCACAAGCGGCGCCACCAACGACGACAACGCCATTACCCCTATGTCTTCTCAAGCTACCCTACATGAACGACTTTCTCTTCCTCGCCGCCTCCTTTCCCGCCACGTTAATTGAAATTGAAATTGTTTACAACGTGTACCGGGTAATGCAAGTTGCTGTCTTTGGGCCCTCCCAACTATGACATGCAAGGAACTTACAAGTCAGGGCTAGACCGTGAACTACCTGAATTCCACCTCTCCAAAGGGTGTTTGGGGTTCCCCCCCCCCCCCCCCCCCCCCCCCCGGGGGAGTGTGACGTGCGTGGCGGTGGTGGATGTCATTCATGGGCGAGTGTGTGTGCGGTGGGTGGGGGTGCGGCGTGTGGTCGTGCGGGATTTGATGTGGTAGATGAGTGGAGATGGTGCAACCATTGGAAAATGTGTAAGTGGAGATGTGCTATGATGCGTGTTGTGTCGTGTCGTTTTTTGGAGACGAGTTTGTCAGGAGGGTTAGTGTGGAAGATGAGAAGGGATGTGAGAATGGTAATGTGCGGTGTGCATGTGCGGCTCATGATTATGGGAAGGATGTCGACTTCGGTGCTTTGCCAGTGGCGTCGAATGGCATTGGCGAGGGGGGTATATTTATCGCGAATCAATTGTGCGGTGTGAGAGAGGTTGCGGTATGTGCAATACTTCCATTCTCCTATCTAACTCTTTTTAATCGAAGAGCATCTTAGGCGTCCGTTCGCGTGTCCGACCTCTAGGTTCGAGAAGTCGGCTGAATTCGGGTTTGTCTGCGGGGGTACTCGACATTGAGGGGGGTATCTCTTCATGTAGGATGGCATGGCATGAGTTGGGTGAGTCGGGCGAAAGACCTTCGTCAGGAAAAACAAGACGGATGGGCATGTGGGTGGGGTGAGGGGGGTGGCAGTCAAGTGGGGAGTGGATGAGTGTGGTGGATGAGAATGATTTAATGGGTTTGCAACCAAAGTCAGCGGTGATGGTCTCCCATCGGCCTCCGTCGTGGCGTTCCAAGAGGGAGAGGAGGAGATGTAGCGCGCTGCTATGGCGGTCCTGTGTTAGGCCGGGCATAGAGGGGCAATTACCGGCCATGTGGCCGGTGCTGGTGAATTGACCGCACATGGGGAAGCGCAAGGGTGGGGTTGTGTGAGAGGAGGTGGGTGTTGTGTACTTACCCGCATGAATTATTGCTTGTGTGTGAATTGGACGTTGGTGAGCGCCGTGTATTTTTTGTGACATGTGAAGTCGGTCCCGTCCGCAGCGGCGCGGGCTAGGAGGGCGCTGTATTTGAAGGTGTGTCTGTTATAGCCTACGACGATAACGCTGGAAGATTACTAGTATTAGCGAGTAGTATCATTTGTTAATGCCGATTAATGGTGCTATTTCCTCTACACTCTTCCCATAAAGTCCGTTGCTAGTGAAATAGGGCCTTTCGCGTAGGGCGGGTGTTTACCATGTAGGGTTTATAGGGTTAAACTGTACTTTAGCTCGTTGAAAAGGCGGGCCGAAACTTGTGTTGACGGTGAGGCTAAGGGGGAAGCGGGGCACAAATGGGGCCCGTCACGGCTACGATATGACGTATTAGGGTTTGCAGCCCAACCCCGATTTCGGGGTATACCGTGATTCGGGCGCCCCGGAATTCAGATTTGCCACACTTTGGCTCGTGAAATATCCCGAAATGGGCGACACAACATGCGGTCTTTATGATCCCAGCATGTTGTCCGCAAACATGGGAGCACGTGGGTGTGAGGGCATGTGCCGTTAATATGCTTGACGTGGGTGGGCTCGGGGCCGGAAAACCACAACTTGGGAGGCTTAAAAAAGCCTAACTTCGCCGTACAGTGTCCGATTTGAGCAAACTAAGTTGCAAGTGGAAGCCCTTCCCCCAATTAAATGTACTTTTTAACTTAATTTGCGCCTACCGGCCGGATTTCGCGTCAAATCCGCCGTCCGATGTCATCCAAGCCCTCGTACAGCCAAGTAAAGCTTTTAGGGTTTCAAAATCTGCCACATTCGCGCGGGGCTAGCAACCCCTAGACAGGTGGTACCCGCACACCCGCTCCGCTAGTATGCTCAACAATCAGCGCTCTATATTTCTTCTATTCACGGCGTTGCCCATTTCATGCCCCATGATGGCATGGTGCCGTGCCCTTTGCCGCCGGCCAGATGAAGGCCCGTGCTAGGGTACTTTGAAAGCTCCCCACCATTTTTCACGCCCGGCGATGCGCAAGTTTCTAAGGCCAACGATCCGCGCGCCAGGGTGCTTACACTCCAAGTCAACTGCCCCTCAAGCCCAATAGGCCCTCAGCCCGTGCTCCTTGGTGGTATTTCCGGGCACGTGGCAAGAAAAACCATTGCACACGACATGCCATTCTCGGTGTCGCCGCTTTGTAGACGGCCGGGCGCAACACAGTCGGCGGATACTAGTGCAATTGTGCAAACATGCTGAGAATCCAATGTCGAGTAGTCCCCCGGCTTGTCGCGACACTACGTGTGCCGAGCCACGCATAGAGGCGTGCATAACCTGCACATGCACGAATTTCGGCCCGCAAAATATGGGCCGAAAATCTCACACACACCCTTACAACCCGCTGCGAAGCAGGCATCCGTACACACCTCGGTAAAATCAAAGCCCACAACCATTCCATCGGTAACGACCTCGCAGACACCCTCGCAAACCAAGTTGCGGATGGCCACCCACCAGATACTATATACACCACGGGTTCAGAGGTCACGATAGGCCACTGGACCTGGCCATACACCCTCATCCCACAAACCCTTGGAGAGCCCATACCCTACAGATACACCAACCTCAAAACCGACGCACACAAATACAGCACAAAACACACACACACTCCTCTCTCGAATACAACCAAACACGGAGCCCTCCTCGCCCGCGCCGCGAAGGACGGCGCCGACTTCTCATACCACAAAAAACACTCCTCCCTCACCAATATCCAGTTCACACACAAACAAGAATTCATATGGGGCGTCCACAACACCCGCCTACTTACTCACAACCCCACCCTGCGCTGCCCCCTATGTGGCCAATTCACTAGCAACGGCCACATGGCCGGTAATTGCCCCTCTATGTCTGGACTAAGACAAGACCGACACAACAGCGCTCTGCAACTCCTACTCTCCCTACTGGAACGCCACAACGGAGGACGCTAGGAAACCATCACCGCAGACTTCGGTAACAAACCCATAAAATCGTTTGATTCCCCCATCCCTGCCCACTCTCCATTTGACTGCCACCCACCTCACCCCACCCACATGCCCACCCGCCTTGTTGCTGCTGATGAAGGTCTCTCGCATGACTCCCTAACATCATGCCCCGCCGTCCTCCCCCCTGAGATTCTCCCCCCCCTGCTTCGTCCCCCAGCACACAAACCTGACTTCATCCGCATCCTCGAACCCAGATTCGTTGGCCACTCCAACGGTCGCCGACGTTATGCATCCATAAAAAAGATTCAGATAGGGGAATGGAAGTACTGCACAGACAACAACCTCTCCCACACAGCCGACCTCATACGTGCCAAATACACACCCCTTGCGAACGCCATCAGAAACCACTGGCCAGGCACCGTGGTCGACATCCTCCCCATCGTCATGAGCCGCACAGGTACACCGCACTCCTCCACCATCACGAGTCTCACCTCCCTTCTCACCGCCCGCACAGACCCTCATGATAAACTCGTCTCCAAAGCACGCCTCGACAAATCTCGCATTCTTACACAACTCCATACGCATACTGTCCAATGGCTGCATCACCTACTACGCATATACCGCATCAAGTCCCGCATGACCTCCCGCCGCGCATCCGCACATTGCCCCCACGCACGACCCTGAATGCACACATCCTTCACCTCCACTTGCATCCTCCCCGGGGGGGGGTAAAACCCCCGAACACCCTTGGAGAGGTTGGATTAGGTGGTTAACGGTCTAGCCCTGACTTGTAAGTTCCATGTATGGCATAGTTGGGAGGGCCCAGAGACAGCAGCCGACGCATCCGGCTTTTGGTGAAAAACCGGCGCATACGGTACATGTTGTAAACAATTTCAATTTCAATTGGGCCGAAAATCCAATGTGGGTGCCCTCAATAATTGGGGCGTGCCGGTAAAGGTGCTCACGTCAGTGAACAACGCGCCGTGGTGTGCTGTTCAAAAATCATTATTCTACCCCCCAATCGAGTTGCATGGCCATCGCGGCAGTGCGTGGCGGGTAATTAAATACGCGTGCCGCTAGTTACGGACTTTATGGGATAAGTGTAAATAGCACCTGCGTATCCTTGGATACATGATTAGACTAACGATAGTAATTGCACGTAGCGATAAAGGGCCCTATGACGAGTATAGCGACGATGAAAGGAGCGAGCTCGTCATATTGTACATATTAGATCTAGTACGAGTACCGCAAGCGTGGGATGATGAATAATTATACCCGCGCCGGTTCTAGGATTAGCTAGAGGTGAAGTCTCTAGAGACTTCTACAGTGTCGTTGTGCTGCGAGAAGACAATAGTCTATAGTAATATTTAGTAGTTTAGATTAGAAGCAGCACAACACACGAAATTGGAATTGGTGGCTTTCTGGTACCTTCGACCGGACGCCTACAAATTTAGAGACCTGCACATTTGCCAGGGAGCCACTGGGGTTACCGTTTATCGGTAGACTGTAAGAAGCCCTCTTCCAATCATCCGCTCTATTATTCCTTCCACTAGGAAAAGATTCAGGAGAATGGGCCCAAGATAGTGTCAGTGTGTGCGACGGGTGTATGTGTGTCCGCTCTATTATTCCTTCCACTAGGAAAAGATTCAGGAGAATGGGCCCAAGATAGTGTCAGTGTGTGCGAGGGGTGTATGTGTGTATTTGGGGTGGAAGAGGTGTTGGGTGCGGGGGGCTGAGACGGTTGTGATCGCGACCGTTAAGGTTGCAAAGGATGGTTGTGTCATGGAGGGTGTGATGGGTATAGATGGTGAATTTGCCGGTGGAGAGCATGTCGAGGTCTGGGTTGATGGGGTCATGTGTGAAGGTGATGAGGGGGTGCGTCCATGGGGTGGGTCCGGGTTCGGGTAGGATGGGGGATATAGCTGGGACAAAACCGGCATTGAAGGCAATGAGGGATGTGGGGCCGGAGGGGTCTCGCTGATGATGTCGTGGAGTTGGAGGCAAGGGGCCCATTGGCCTTCGTGTGTTTGGCCGCGTGCGCACTAGTCCATTGCCACGTGTCGGGCCCCTGAGCGGGGCGGCAGCGGGAGTGGACGGCAAAGTGCGGGCATGTTATGCATGATGTAGTGGGGTGTGGGGGGAGGGGTTCGTGGCAAATAGAGCAGGGGTGGGGGGTTGGGTTGGGGAGACATACCGAGGTAGGGGTGGAGGAGATTAGGCGGAATCCGTCGTCGAGTTGCAGTTGGGTGTCCCATTCCGTGAGGTGTTCCGGTGCCCATTCGACCATGTATTGTGTTTGACCGTGTTCAATGTCTTTGTGTTTGGATATGATGCGTGGGACATCGCAGGGAGGGTAGGGTTTGTCCGAGGGGGAGAGGTACTCCGCCTCGATGTGTGAGGTGGGGGCAGTGGGAGGGGTGGCGTTGATGCGGGGTGGATGGATGCCGGGGGTGAGGGTAGTGGGGAAGCGGGGAAGGTGGGTTAGTAGGAGGGGGATACAAGATGGGTGGACGGTGGCGCTCAATAAGAACCCTCCACACCAAGCGCGCGCTTTCCGGTACGGCAAGGACCAGCTTCAGCAAATCACGTGGAAAGAATTTCGAGCACTCCGACTTGATGTTGATTATGTTCTACCCCAGCTTCAGGGTCGGAACGTACTCATCCACGAGGACAACACTGCAACGGTCGCTACTTGACGAAGCTAACCTCCCGCTCACCAACTATGATGGCCGAACCCCGACACCTAATTCTCCTCCTCGACACCAACGACATCAAAATTCGTCCGCACTGCATCCGCTCCGCGGCAAACGGTTGAGCAGATCACCTTAGCCGACAAGGACGAATGGCACCTCAACCACAACGTTTTGGCAACCCTGCAAGCCATGTGGGGCCCGCACACCATCGACTGCTTCGCACCTATGGAGACTGTGCACCTACCATGCTACAACTCACGATGGCGCGACCCCAAATGCGAGGACGTCGATCGCCTACATCTCTCCGACTATTCATAGCGGCACAAGAACAATTGCACCACCCCTTTGCCAGCCTTGCCCGTGTTGAGCGCCAAACTTCACCAATCTGGCGCAGCATCTACGGGCATCGCCCCATATTGGCCACATGAACCTTGGTATGATCTATTGCATAACCTCTCAAGGGAGACCGTCCACTACCCCGCTACGAATGACCTCTTCTTTCCCGGATGGCTCGGCACGCGCGAGGGGATCGGACGACCCGAGTGGAGCAACATGGCCCTTCGGATTCCACATCAACGTGGCTACACACCCACAAAGGCCCTATAGACAAGTTGCTACGGAACGTCTCCTCCTACCTCCGCAATGGCCTCCAGCCCCTTCCGCCAGCGACGCCACGACACTCACGCCCACCGCGTTACCGCCTCAACCCCGACAGCACAACCGCACCGTGGACGGCTTCCATGACTACAAGCTTATACAAGACCTCCTCTGTACCATCGCCCTCAGCCTACTTAGTTGCTCCCCCCCCCGCCGGTCACTTGCGCCAACAAGGCAATAGTTTACGCCAATTCTTCGCCTTATGCCACGAAGAACAAATCAACCCGCTAAATATCACTACTCAATCCATGGTTCGCTGCACAACATGGCTTGGCATGCAAGGCACTGTCGCAACCGCGTCCCTCCAATAATTATGCTCGTCGGTCAACAAGCTCTTTCGCGACTACTAGCACCCACCAATCGCTATGGGTGAAATCCTAGCGGACGCTTGTCGAGGCATCGAAATGCGACAGCAACGCATTCTTGCGTCGGGCGCTCGACTACCCCTACCCGCTCCGCTCGTACTCACCCTTCTCCACTACGTTGGCAACCAGCACCATACCCTCATCTGGACTCCAACTACACGACACGATATTGTAACCTTTGGCGCCGCCCTCGCTATATGCGTCAACTACGCCTTCTTTTGTAGGGCTGAATCAGGCGCGCGCTGCCAAACATGAGACATGACCGTCGATCGCCCGTCGGGCCATATTTACCTCTTCATACGGGAGTCATGAAGCGACCAACGACGCGACGACGCCGACAATCCACTAATGGCTATCCCAATCACAGCAAACCCACTATTGGCCAACCTCATGCAATGGTACTTCGATCAGCGTCACCACTCATGCGCCACTAATTCTTACTACCCCCGCTAACTTCCTTCTTTACAACCGGTATTATAGACCGGGGAAAAGTACTAGCAAAGTACTGATTTCCCGCGGATTTTCTGCACATACAAGCCCTATGCGAGCTGTCACCGCCGCCCCCACGGGCGCGACGACACTCCCCACCAACCCGCACTCAAGCCCCTCCACGACAATCGCCGACCCCTACTCCGGCTCCCTCATGGCTCCAAACGCTTCTTCGACTTCTCCTCTCGCAGGCCAAGCTTACTCGACCTCCGTTCGCCCATTATCGCCACGATCTGCAGAAATATCGACACTCCCCGGCCGTCCCCCGGCCAGTAGCTCGCCCGTCAAGGACACACTCATACAAAAACATTGGAATACTGGCTCGCAACACCAACAGCCCCCTACTCTCGCCCATACCTGCCTAACCCAAGAGACACTACTTGCCCGACTTATAGCTCTGATGATGCACTTGTTGGACATTGCGCGCCCCCTCAATCGAATTTACCGCCTCATTTGCAACCCCCAACATGGATCCCGCCATCGCCGCCGACGACCAACCCACCCTCATGGACTGCACCGAAGAATCTCCCCAACAGATCGATAGCCCCCAGCCAGCATTGGATTCCCTAGCGCAGCCCTCCCAACCCCCAAGCAGCAGCGGATACCCAACCCACGACCCAACCCCCCACTACCTGGGCCTCGGAGACATGAGTCCCGCCCCCCACTACACCAACACAGCCATCCCTCAACGCCTATGCCGACTTCTCCAACATGGCGTGACACCTCAACATCCATGTAGTGCCCCACCCCCTAGCAAAACCATCTCACTTGGCAGTCACCGGCGAAGTCTCTGGGACTCCAACGGCCGACCCGGTGGTCCTCAAACTAAACAAACTAATACGCCCCATGATCGCGCTTACCAAGGCCATCTGCACCACCACTACTACCAAGATCATCGATGAGGCTAACAAGCGTTGGGGAGTCAAGCTACTACCCGAGAACGTCCGAATATGCTCCACGCCCAATGCTCCAATCCCCTCGCACCCAAGGCACCACACGGACGACGAAATCCCCCCCCCCCCAAGACTACCGTCATAGTGCTCATCCGCCTAACCCGCAGACAGACTGCCAAAGAATTTCTACACCGCCAAAGCCACTCACACGACCACAGCCGGGTCCTAACCGACCACGAAGGCAGCCCATGCGAGACTTCTATCCAAGGGCCCCCCCACCTGAACGATGCCGAGAAACGGGGCCACCACATCTAGATATCGGGCCATCAACTGCAAGGCCTCAACAATTACCACGCCAAGGATACTCTTCTCTCCGCTATGGCCTAGCTATGGGACGACAACCACGCCCAACTCCCCGACGTCGAGAAAACCCTATACGTAGCAACAAACGAGGCATGGAAGGAGTACGAAGCCACATACACCCCCCTTTTCCCAGCCCAGTGGCCTACCCTCCCCGCGGAACTATAATTCAGGGCTTTGAAATGCGCGACGTTTACAAACCCCACCGACCTATTCCGGTAGCCCGACTCAAACTCGTCTCCGTGCAATACGGTCTATGCATGATCGACGCCCTAAAAGACACTATGCTAGCCTTCTCCTTGGGGGACAGATTCGCCCACTTCACAGTGAGCGGTATGGCCCCCCTACGCACTACGCTGCTCAATTGCACCCCCCATGGTCGACCGACAAATCTACATATGGGGGCTTGATTGCCTTATGGTCGAACTCTCCGACTTCACATACTTTGTCCTACCTCCGGCTGACCAAATGGCCACAGCGGTCACCGGCTCTCTAAGCTACCACCTCGACACGGCACGAGGCAAATCTGGCATACACGCTCTACACTCCAGCCTCACCGCAACCAGGATCGACGCTTCCAACTTCCCTACGGAGACCGCCTCACTACCGACGGACCCGACGGAGTGGGAGCTATCGCTATGGGCAACGAGGCCGTCACCTTCGCCAACACCCGAAAGGTAGTCCTTAGCTTTACCCCCCCCCTTCCCCTCCCCTCCTATACGCCACAACCCTTAAGAAAATCACTATACACCCAATGCCCGACCCAATCAACCCCCGGTTTCTCCGTATCTACCGGGTACCCAAGGCCACGTTGGATGAGGGCGAAGTCCTCCCCCCCAAGCCTATCCAACACACCCAAGCCGCTCTCAACCGCACCAACCTCACGACCGGCCTAGTCGAGGCCGCTACGTGGACCTCCAGCGGCCTACCCCTCCCGAAAAAATAACGCCCCGCAAGACACCACCACATTACGGAACGCCACAAAATCGTCTTCGCTACGGTTGCTCTCTACGCTCACGGGGCGGGTCTTATTGGTGGCTCGGTCAAGATCACTACCCCGGTCGATCGCACGTCCTACCTCGCCCGTGCCATTGAAATGCTACTCAAACTACACACCTCCGCCCGTAACTGCTCATACGCGCCACATAAGAACAACACCACCTAGCCTATTGATACTGCCGACGCTGCCGACCAAGTGGATCGCCCTCACCACCTTCCCGCTACGGCAGAGCCGCCGAACGACCACCCAACAACTATGGAGGAGGACACATTGCACACCGACACACCCACCGAAGCCCAGTGGCAACTAATCAGATCCTTTACACGCCGCCCTCAAGACCCACCACCAGCCTCACCTAAAACGGAGCATTACGAAGCCCGGGTACTCTCCATGCGCCTCGCGCTCCGAGCAGCCTCCCCCAACTCCCGCCAGAAAATTGCCAAAGACTGCATAGCTTTGCTAGCCGAAGACCCCCTCCTCTTGCTACCGCTCGGCGGGAAAATGCCCCGCCCATACCCTGACTCCAAAAGCCCCCCTCTTTCCCGCCCAGCAGCCTCCACACCCCAACGCTCCCACCCTTTGCCACACGAATCTGTCGTGGCAGACGTCTCCTTGACCGACATACCCAGCCCAACCACACCCAATAAACCCCCCGGCAGCTGCCCATTCCTTAAGGGGACGCCTCGGATGATCATCCGCGCCTCGACTTAACCCCGGCAGGAACAACAACGGTGGGACGTCTAGGACTGCCTCAACCGTTCTCTCTTGGTGGCGTGCCAATAGTGGGTAAAGGAAGGGATGGGGACTAATAGGCCCGTCCCCTATCAAGGCGATCGGAGTTGGCGATACAACTGAATGTAGTTTTTTTTTTTCCGCGGTAAGTAAGGGGGATTTTGTTGTTTTCACAACGGGACTTTTCCTTTGAGCAGTATGTAATGCAGTGTCTATCATCCTCTCGCTATGCTAGAAGTTGATTACACTCCCATGTACGGTTATACTAACTTAGTCCCTAGGAGTATCCAAAAATAGGGATGCTGGTCTAATTTTGTTTTTTAAGTCCTAAATGGCATTAGCATGAAGGCCCTTAGACAACAGCCGCACAAAGAGATAGCGGTACATGTTATTATAAATCATTTTTATTTGCATACCCCCGCTTGCCCACGTTTGGAGTTTCTCACCTTTCGATAACTCCTCGGACTTGCAAGCGGCAGCGACACTCGCCTCATGGTTGGAGCCAGCGTACAAGTATGTCGGCCCCACACCTCCACCCGGCTTCAAGTGAACATCGCAGATCCTCCACAATGGCGCCGCATCCGCCGCTAGCTGCATCGGAGCGCCCCTCCCCGTTATCAAATTTGTGGGTGGTTGGGCCACAAACAACCGACCGAAAGAAGGCAAGAACATCAATCCGACCAACGTCATAGCCAATGGCATGTAAGTACTTCGGTTGGCTCGTCCCTTCCCGCCCACTTTCCTGACTAGATTGTACAAGCCTTTGGCTTGAGGTTAATGGCCAACGTGCACTGCGGTACATTTTCAAGTTGATTTAAGTCTATAGGTTTGCAACCAACTCCCATGTGTACGGGACAATAACCCCCGCGGCTAATGCTACTGTTAGTAACGGCGCGTCGCACCTCTAGGACGGAGAATCATCTAGTAATCGTAGCGGGGTGTAACCAACCACATGTTAACTTCCCCAACGGTGAGCTCTAGCAAGCACTTACTTACAAGCAAGAATTAGCCAAGAACGAGCATGGCACTCTCTACTTTCGCGCTTAGCCAATGTGGCTAGTTGTGTCATATTGCATTAGAAATGACTGTAAGACTCGTACATATCGCTACTAGTTCCATTCCGTACACTCCGACACTCCGAGGCGAAAGTGTACACCTGCGAATCTGCGATTATACAACAACTGTAATTAGCTCAAGTCTCAGTACAATACTAGTGTGCTTACTTGTGAGAATAAGCGCCACGACGCGCATAATCACGTGTCTCCGAGGCGACAACATCACGTCACATGAGACGAGCTTCCGAGGGAAGCGTGACGATTCAAGACTGAAGGCGAGCTAGGATGGGCTACTTTAGCCAACGCATGGGAAGGAGGAGACAAGTCACTTTTCCAATTCTCTTTTTGATCACATTGAGCTACGTTGCAAACAATTACGCTCTCACATATTATCTTTGCACTAGCCGTAATTAATTTTTGCGCAGTTTGTTCTCTAAGCAAAGTATGACGCCAATCTAGGCTTCGCGCGACCCCACCCACCCATCCCTATATAATTATGCGCTTACCTTCCCACCGCCATGCGTCCATGCATGTGGTCGTCTTTTGTCAAAGTTGAGGGGGCAATAATGAATGCTTACACTCGGTGAGTGACACTGCATGTCATCTCACCCTCAGCAAGTGCCTAGCACTTGCCTATCACAGGACACGCACTCACCTTGTGGTGAGCACACGCCAACATATATTCTGAGCCTTTAGATGATATCTAACGCTCAGCAACTTGCCACCATCAGCAACCTAATCCTCTCTATTGTTGATTGGATTATCATCTTATAGTGCTGAGTCACAGCCGTACTATCACGATGCTACTTGACCAACATTGCTGTGTAGCAACTTGATTATCACACAAAACCATGTCTCGCAACACTCCCCCTTGCTACGCAGGCAATCCCATGATGGCATTGCACAACTTGCTATGCCTTGCACTCACTAATGGCTTGGTAAGCACATCAGCAAGCATGTTCTCCGTCGCACAATATTGCACCTCGATGTCTCCGCTCTCCACCTTCTCCCGACAGAAGTGGTACCTCACGTCCATGTGCTTGCTGCGTCCGGTCGTCATGCTATTCTTGCTGAGTGCAATACAACTCTGATTGTCCTCGTGAATTGTGATGGGAGACCCGGAGTCTTGGTTAAACTCGTGGAGTAGTTGCTTTAAAAACATCGCCTCCTGAGTGGCCGCAGTCAGCGCCATATACTCTGCCTCCGCTGTCGACAACGCTACTTTTTGTTACCGCTGGCTTTTCCAACTCACCGCTGCACCGTTGAGCATGAACACATACCCCGTGCGAGAGCGCCGCTCGCCAATATCACTAGCGTTGTCAGAATCTGACCATCCTACCAGCTTTGATGAGGGTGCGCCACCGTACATCAACACCGACTCTGCGGTCCCCTTGAGGTAGCGAAGCACCCTCTTGGCTTGCTCCCAATGTGACTGAGAGGGGTCGGACATGTACCTACTAAGGTGGCTAACAGCCATGGTGATGTCGGGCCGTGTGCTTACGGAAGCGTACAACAAGCTGCCGATCAAGCTTTGGTACGGCACTAGACCGGGAGGCAACCTTGATGTCGACGTCTCCACACAATTGCTCAAAGCATCGACTGCCATAGGTGAGCCCACTGGCTTGCATCCCATTATGTTGAAGCGCTCCAACATATCTAAGACGTATTGTTGTTGTCCAATCCTGATGGTGCGGCTACCACGATCACGCTCGACAGTCATGCCAAGCAACCAAGACACTGGACCGAGGTCTTGCACGTTGAACCTTTCGCCGAAAGCCGACTTGAACCCAACGATGAAGCTACCCGCTGGTCCGACGATGATGCTGTCGTCCACGTACAACGCCAAGACATAAAGCTCACCCTCCTTGATGAAGACGTAAATGCCGGGATCCACCTTGGATTGGGTAAAGCCATACTCCTCTAGCCATGATGTGATGGTCTTATTCCAGTTCCTTGGAGCTTGCTTGAGGCCATACAATGATTTCTTCAACAAGCACACTCGCTCCTCTCCATTGATGTCGAAGTGACGGAATCCTTCCGGCTGCCTCATGTAGATTTCCTCCTCGATATCGGCCTCCAGAAATGCCGTCACCACATCAAGCTGCTCCACCTCCCAATCATTATAAGCAGCAAGCGCGAGCAACGTTCGAATAGAAATCACCCTCACTGTGGGAGCGAAGGTCTCGTGGTAGTCCACACCCTTCTCCTGAGTAAACCCGCGAGCCACAAGTCTTGCTTTGTACCTTGCAATCTGTCCATTGGCATCGCGCTTCAGCTTGAACACCCACTTGGAATCTACGAGTTTGCGACCGGCAGGGCAAGGGACCAATGTCCAGGTTTTCCGAGATACAAGTGAGTCGTACTCGCTCTTGATAGCTGCCTCCCACTCCCCCGATTGGGGACTCCTCAGCGCTTGCTTGTATGACACCGGCTCTTGAACGGTCGGGCTGCTGGCTGACTTAATAGCTGCGGCACTTCCCGCAGTCCATCCATCTCCCGAAGCGCCCGCTGAACGGAGATTATACCTTGGACTGGGTACGCATTGCTGTGGTGCAGCAGTGGATCGAATATTATACCTTGCACGTGGAGTCTCCCCCGAATGCATGTCCCGTTCCTCTTCCGTCGACCCGGAATGCTGCCGCGACTCCCGTAGCGGCGACTCCCCCGAAGGTGTATCCGGTTCTTCGCTACACATGGTGCGCGGGATGCTGTCCTCTTCATCATCATTGCGTTGCTCCGCATTGCTCTCCCCCATGGAGAGGACTGCAGCCTCATCGAACACCACGTTGCGGCTGCTCACCACCCGACGAGTAGCAGGATTGTACACCAACCACGCAGGTGATTCGGAAGCATAGCCCACAAAGACACCCTTCCACGCGCGATCGTCAAGTTTGCGGCGTTGAGACTTGTCAACGTGGACATAGGCCGGACAGCCGAAGACCCGCATGGAGCTCAAATCAGCTCGTCTATCGGTCGCCAAGGTGAAAGGTACACCGCCGGCTCCGCTACTATGCACACGATTGCGGACATGCACCGCAGCAGCCATCGCTACAGCCCAATACGATTTAGGCAGCGCGGCTTGCCGGATCATTGACTGCGCCATCGGGACCACCGTCCCCCACTGCCGCTCAATACGGCCATGTTGCCAATGCGCGTAAGGGGCAGTGATCTCCACAGCGATGTTGAACTCATCCAAGAGGTTTCGGAAGGCATCACCTAAGAACACCGTGTCATTTTCCACCCGAAGACGACGAACCGTGTGCCCCAGAGAACGGATGGTAGTCAACATGCGACGGAACGAGGCGGGAGCCTCATCCTTGGAGCGGACCGCATCATGCAGCATGAAACGGCTCCGGAAATCAACCGCACACAAGCTGTACCGCCGTCCTCCCAAGGATGGAACACTCATAGGACCGCAGAAATCTAAGCCGAGGACCTCAAAGACACCAACGTTCCGGGCAGCCGGCTCACGAGAGATACGGCGGACGTGCGACTTACACACAGCACACGTCTCACAGAAGCCCAACTTCTCCGACGCAGAAAACGCCACACCCTCCACCTGAGTGGCCAAGAGCCCGTCCAATTGCGACTCGCCAAGGTGACAAGTCGGGAATGCCACAACCGTTTTTCCGATGGCGCAGTGGCGACCGAAGCGGTAGGATTCGACGAAGCAACCCGCGCCGGCAACCACACCAATAAATGCGCGCGCTCCAACGGAACCACCACGCCACCACCACGACCGGCATGAAGACGAAGGTGGTCCACGGGATCAGCTAACACCACAGAATGACCTTGTCGCCGAGATTGGGTGAGGCTTAAAAGTCGATGGTAAGACCACGACGCACGACGGGATAGCTCAGGAACGTGGAGCACATTCTTTAGCGTGGCAGGAATCTCCTCTCCATCTTCAGCCTTCACAATGATTCGAACCGAGCCCACTCCAACAGCGCGGGCGCTGATACCCTTCACCCAAAGCCGGTCGGTGAGCGCTCGATACTCACAGAAGTCACGGCCACACTAGTCATGTGATGGCTGGCGCCGCTGTCGGCCAACCACATCCACGTTTCCCCATCGCGCTCGAACATGTGTCGAGCCTCGGAGAATGGCCTCGCAGGGGTGGCTGTCACGTCCATGACCGCCGGAAAAGCAACCGGGGAGTCCATTTGCGCAGAGTTACCTCCGGAGTTGTTGACGGGGCACTCGGACCTGCGATGGCCCTTCTTACCACAGCCATAGCAAACACCACGAAAAATTCTCGCTCCGCCTCTGCCATATGAGGTACGACCAGTAGTCGCAGCTCCTTGAAGAGATTTCAGTTGGTCTTGGAGCTCGGAGACTTGCCGCTTCAAAAGTTCAGTCGTTGAGTCATCATGAGACGCTGCAAAAGCCGTAGGCGTTGGGGGCTCCGTTGAATGTGATTGCGCACGACTCTCGATGCGCATGCCCTTTTGACGAAGATCACGCTTGACGGCATCCATCCTGAGGTCGTGTACGTCCCACGTGTCGGTGATGGAGTGGTATTCGCTGCGCAAACCCTTCACCAAGTACATGATGATACGCCGGTCGTGGACGACGTCCCGAACTCGGGCAAGCTGTCGTTGCAGTCGAACTAACCGGTTCAGATATTGAATGCCGCTCTCGCCGTCCGCTTGCGGCGTCTCCAAGTCCTGCAATAGTTCCGTACACCGGTAAATACCATCGTCCTCATAATGGTTGACTAACGCAGTCCACGCAGTGTGGCCGCAGGTCTTGTCATCCTCGCTAACATTCTCGATAATGGAAAGGTCATCCTCCGGCAGCGCAAGAATCAATGTGGAGTACATGTCGACTTGTTGTTGAGAGGAAGCGGCACCATCCGACGACAAAGCCGGAGCCCACTTTTGCATCAAGCCAAATGCACGAAAACGTTTCTTCCACACGTCAAAATCTCGTCTCTCCCCACTGAACTTGGGTAGTTTCACGGAGTCCATATCAGGTACGTCGGATGCGCTCGCAAGAGAACCAGAAAATCAGGAATAATGCCAACAAGAAAAGCACCAAGTACCGGTGAAGAGGCGGGCAACACGGCTCAGAAAAGGAGACGACAAAGGGCTGACTGAAGACGCAATTGTACTCCCGGAGTCTATACAGCCAAGGCAATCAGAAACGAGTCTCAGAAGGTCGGTCAAGTGACGTCGTACAGGAGTGCTAGTACACTTGTGGTAAGATGCCTTTCCAAAAATTCAGCCGGACCACTGTCGGCTTTCACGAGAAAAGAAACTGGCGGGTGACAAGCTCCGGAAGCGAATAAAATTCCAGAAAGCGCCAAGCTATAACAAAGAAAAGCAAGCCGATCTTCACGTCACACTAGTCGGCGTTCGGGGGTTCAAGCCGGCTCCAAGCGACACAAACAAGTCGCTACCAGCCGGGTATCGAAGTAAAGCTACAAACACAAGCAAGAGCCAACCATTGAAATTGAAATTGAAATTGTTTACAACATGTACCGTATGCGCCGGTTTTTCACCAAAAGCCGGATGCGTCGGCTGCTGTCTCTGGGCCCTCCCAACTATGCCATACATGGAACTTACAAGTCAGGGCTAGACCGTTAACCACCTAATCCAACCTCTCCAATGTGGGTCGGGGGTTTTACTCCCCCCCGGGGAGGTGTGCAAGTAGAGGCGAAGGTTGCGTGCATTTAGGGTCGTGCGAGGGGGCAATGTGCGGATGCGCGGCGGGAGGTCGTGCGGGACTTGATGCGGTATATGAGTAGGAGGTGATGCAGCCATTGGACAGTATGCGTGTGGAGTTGTGCAAGGATGCGAGACGTGTCGAGGTGTGCTTTGGAGACGAGTTTATCAGGAGGGTCGGTGCGGGCGGTGAGAAGGGAGGTGAGACTCGTGATGGTGGAGGAGTGCGGTGTACCTGTGCGGCTCATGACGATGGGGAGGATGTCAACCACTGTGCCTGGCCAGTGGCTTCTGATGGCGTTTGCAAGGGGTGTGTATTTGGATCGTATGAGGTCGGCTGTGTGGGAGAGGTTGTTGTCTGTGCAGTACTTCCATTCCCCTATCTGAATCTTTTTTATGGATGCGTAACGTCGGCGACCGTTTGAGTGACCAACGAATCGGGGTTCGAGGATGCGGATGAAGTCAGGTTTGTGTGCAGGGGGACGAAGCAGGGGGGGGGGGAATCTCAGGGGGGAGGACGGCGGGGCATGAGGTTAGGGAGTAAGGCGAGAGACCTTCGTCAGCAGCAACAAGTCGGGTGGGCATGTGGGTGGGGTGAGGTGGGTGGCAGTCAAGTGGAGTGTGGACAGGGGTGGGGGAAGCAAACGATTTGATGGGTTTGTTACCGAAGTCTGCGGTGATGGTTTCCTAGCGTCCTCCGTTGTGGCGTTCCAGTAGGGAGAGTAGGAGTTGCAGAGCGCTGTTGTGTCGGTCCTGTTTTAGACCAGACATAGAGGGGCAGTTACCGGCCATGTGGCCGTTGATAGTGAATTGGCCACATAGGGGGCAGCGCAGGGTGGGGTTGTGAGTAAGTTCGCGGGTGTTGTGGACGCCCCACATGAATTCTTGTTTGTGTGTGAACTGGATATTTGTGAGGGTTGAGTGTTTTTGGTGGTAAGAGAAATCGGCGCCGTCCTTCGCGGCGCGGGCGAGGAGGGCTCCGTGTTTGGTTGTTTGCGAGAGAGGAGTGTGTGTGTGTGTTTTGTGCTGTAGGTGTGTGCGTCGGTTTTGAGGTTGGTGTATCTGTAGGGTATGGGGTCTCCTAGGGTCTGTGGAATGAGGGTGTATGGCCAGGTCCAGTGGCCTATAGTGACCTCTGCACCTGTGGTGTATGTGGTGTCGGGTGGGTGACCATCCGCGACGAGGTTGGCGAGGGTGTCTGCGAGGTCGTTGCCTAGGGAATGGTTGTGGGCTTTGATTTTGCCGAGGTGTGTACGGATGCCTGCGTCGCAGCGGGTTTTAAGGGTGTGTGTGATGGATAAGAGGGTGTCGCGGTGAATGTTGTGGCGGTAAGCGGAAGGGCAGTTTAAGTAACCTTGTATGAGGCGGAGGGAGCACGCACTGTCGGTGAGGAGGTGGGTGCGGCCGAGTTGGAGGCCTATATCTATGCCAGCTAATTCAGCGCGATTTATTGTATGTGAGGGAGGGGTAGAGGTCACCATGATTTTGATTTTGGTGTCCGAGGCGGGGTGGGTAGCTGCTGCTGCGAGGGGGGACGAGCTTCCTTTTTTCGAGCCGTCTGTGTATACAAAGTCCTGCCAGTTCCAAGCAGGGGTGCCTCTGGTGGGGGGGTACGTTAGATGCATGCGGTCCGGGAGGGGGTATGTGAGGGGGTGAGTTGGGTTTGGGGGGCGGTGGTATATACCCGCTGAGTGGGGTGAGTAGGTGCCAAAGAGGTGAGGAGGAGGGGGGTTGATGACGGGGTTGGGGAGGTGAGTGTCGTAGATAGATTCGAGAGTGTTGTGAAGTGCGGTCATGGCAGTGGGTGATGGGAGGGTGGAGAGTGCGAGGGGGTTGGCTACGAGGTATATGTCGACCATCCATCGTGTGCCGAATGGGGTAGGGGTGGGGTTGCCAGTGTGTTGGTCGGGGGGTAGGAAGGTGTTTGCGTCATTGGGGAGGGTGTAAAGGTGGTGGGTGTATGGGGAGTTGATGTATTTGGAGTGGCGGTAGGGTGTGTGTTCCCATCGGGGGAGGATGAGGATGGTTGCGCTGGGTGTGTGAGAGGCTGTGAGGTGTGCGCTGGTGACTGCGTGTTCCATGGCTCGTCTCATGCATTCGTGGTCGTATTCGGGGTTGGCTATGTTGGTGCCTTGCCATGTGTGCGGGGTATTGCTGCCGCTAGATGAGAAGACTATATCTTCGGGGTAGAGGGAGTGGTAGGTGTGGGAGTGAAGGGATTTATTGAGGGGGTCGGAGTAGAGTTCTACATGATACGGTGGTCCGCGGCGTTGAAGGCGCCTTTGAAATCTGCGTACATGACGTAGATGTCTTTGTTGTGGAGTTTCGCGTCCTCCATTGTCATAATGAGGGAGGAGAGGGCGTCGTGGATACTGCGGTGTTGTCGGAATCCGTCCTGTTGGTCGCTGAGAATGCCGTGGGTTTCGGCGTACTTCGAGCCTGCATCTTTGATTAGTGATGTCCATAGTTTAAGGAGGTTATTCATGAGGGCGATAGGGCGGTAGTTATCGAGGAGGGAGGGGTCGCCTTTTTTATGTAGGAGGCATGTTGTGCTATGGCACCAGTCAGGAGGGGTGTAGGATTTGTGTGCTAGGAGGGAGAGGAGAGAGAAGAGGGCGGAGCGGGTTGCCGGTGGTAGGAATTTGATTATTTCATTGGGGATACCGTCGGGGCCGGGGGCTTTGCCGGTGCCTAGGGAGTTGAGGGTTTTATCGAAAGTGTCGCGGGTAATCATGTCGGCAAGGGTGAGAGAGGGGTCACCGCGGGGTTCGATGGTAAAGTTGTCGGGGTTGTCGGGGAGTTCCCATGGGGGGTGGGTAGTTCGTGTGGGGTGGCGCAGCCGAGTTCGGTGGCGAAGTGAGAGTGTACCGCGTCAATGACGGCTGAGGGAGAGGATGCGGTGGTTTTATCGGGTTTGGTAATGCGGTGGAGGGTGGAGGCGGCGCCGGCGGTAGAGCCAGCAACTTTGTGAGCCAGCCGCACCTCAAGTATCGTGCGACACCACAAAGGTCTACCATTCTTCGAGAAGCAAGGTCTAGGTTCCAGTCAAGACAAATGACTCCAACAACTAGCAGCTAGAGGGCCCATAACCTGTCAAAGTTGAGGGGGCAATAATGAATGCTTACACTCGGTGAGTGACACTGCATGTCATCTCACCCTCAGCAAGTGCCTAGCACTTGCCTATCACAGGACACGCACTCACCTTGTGGTGAGCACACGCCAACATATATTCTGAGCCTTTAGATGATATCTAACGCTCAGCAACTTGCCACCATCAGCAACCTAATCCTCTCTATTGTTGATTGGCTTATCATCTAATAGTGCTGAGTCACAGCCGTACTATCACGATGCTACTTGACCAACATTGCTGTGTAGCAACTTGATTATCACACAAAACCATGTCTCGCAACAGGAACCGTAAATCTCGGCGGAGCAGGCGCGGCGCGGCGGAGGGACGACGAAAGAATGATGTAAGCATTAAGCACGTACCCGTTTATATATGTATAATACCACAATGTCTTACAAATAATACCGCCCGGGTTAGAAATTTTGAGGCAGGCCAGGGTGTAGCGCAGCAGGTGAGAGATACTCATCACTCACGATGAACTGTGAGCACTGTCGAGTCGCATTCGAAGTGTCACAAATCCGCCCATTTCTGGTGTCCTGTGCTGTCTAGAGACGCCCGTTTGCTTAACTCTAAAGAAAAAATTATTCTATCCATCGCTGCTCTTCTCAAAGTCACTGGTAAGCGAATAATGTGCACGATCATTGTCTGAGGAAGTTGTGCTACTACCTCCGATTTGCTGCTTGTCTCTCTAGCTCTCTCACTCCCTGTGTCGAATAGGGACAACTGGTGGCCCCGGTACCTGAGACTTCCTCTCCTTGCATCACTCCGATACCCTACACAGTCAAGCAGCAATCACGCAGTCACCGCGAATAAAGTGATCGTTGAGACTTATCATGGTTGTGGATTTTAGGCGTGATAGCCACGAGATCTGCCCGCGACTTCGTTTTCCAAGTTTGATTCCTCTCTGTAACCGCCTGTGTTGTCCTTTCACTCCTGAGCCGGCTGTTCGCTGTGCAATTCGCCATTCTGGCTGCATCACAGCCGGTTTAGTTACAGTTCCGTTTATTTTCTAGACTAGACCTGAAACTTTGGACGTAGTCAAGGTCGACTTGTGTATTTGCGGTGTCGCCACGTGTTCGGGAAAAGGCTGCTTCACTGTGCTGTGTGTCAGGTTTGGCAAACCGACGCGCCTTCGACTCTTGCTGACTGGCTAACGTATATGAGCTTTTCGCAGGCGCGATCTCCTCCAAATTCACCGCGAAAAATGGCTGACGCCGGACCATCTGCGTAAGTCGCGCCCTGACATGCGCATATGCTGGATCTCAGGAACAGATCTGGGTCCACCGACATAACTTAATATCTGGATTGAAACAGCTGCTGTCAGCCACGTATCTCTGAGCTTCGTAACCATAAGCTTTGTCAACCGCATTTGGGCTGGACACAATCAGCTGACTGTGACTGCGCGTATATTGTCGCTCACCCTGCTTAAGCTCGTAGTCTCCAATAGGCACGGGCCTGATCATCCCGAGGGCAGCTGAAATTGTGGTGGTGACTGTGCCGTGTTTGCTTTCGATCTGTTGGCAGTGATGTCAAGAAGGACCCCGCAGCTCCTGAGCGCAAGAGGTCCCCCAACCGCCTGGTTGTGGAGGAGGCACTCAATGATGACAACTCAGTCGTGGCCCTCAACCTGAAGACGATGGAGACCCTGCAGCTCTTCCGCGGTGACACTGTCCTCCTCAAGGTACGTGTCTGTGATAGTGCTGTTTGTCTGTCGCATTTGAAGCCCCGGGACGAGGGTTGGGGTTGACGCCAGGCCTTGGGTGACTGGCGCAGGGAAAGAAAAGGAAGGACACTGTCTGCATTGTGCTGGCAGATGACACCCTTGAGGAATCTAAGATCCGCATCAATAAGGTGGTTCGCAAGAACTTGCGTGTAAAGCTGGGTGACATTGTGTCTTTGCATCAATGCACTGACATCAAGTACGGCAAGCGCATCCATGTGCTACCCATTGATGACACCATCGAGGGGGTCACTGGCAACCTCTTCGACGCCTTTTTGAAGCCGTACTTCATTGAAGCCTACCGGCCTGTTCGCAAGGTGTGTTGCGAAACTAACTTGGCAGCAATTGAATGTTGGCTGTTGACGCATCTTTCAACTCAGTTACTGTTAAAGTGTATTTGAAATAGTGGCGGTGCACGCGCGCAGGGTGACATTTTCCAAGTCCGCGGTGGGATGCGGGCGGTTGAATTCAAGGTTGTGGAGACAGATCCAGCAGATTATTGCATTGTTGCGCCAGATACAGAGATCTTCTGTGAGGGCGAGCCCATACGCCGTGAAGACGAGGAGCGTCTGGATGATGTTGGTTACGATGACATCGGCGGTGTGCGGAAGCAGATGGCCCAGGTGAGACAAGTCGGGGAAATGGGCATATGTGTGGTGGTGGTATTTATATTCGAGTATAATATCCGATACTGCAGTTATATTCTAAGCACAGGCTTTTTTTTGGTAACAATGCCAGTCTGGTGTTGGGGGTGGTGTTTTTGAGCATGCTCATTTCCTTTAATGCATGTGAGCAGCTTGAGTAATGCACAGGTGTCAATCGATTGCGGCCTCTGTTTGATGACTGCAGATCCGCGAGCTTGTCGAACTTCCTCTTCGCCATCCTCAGCTATTCAAAACCATCGGCGTCAAGCCTCCTAAGGGAATCCTGCTGTATGGCCCACCCGGCAGCGGAAAGACGCTGATTGCCAGGGCAGTGGCTAATGAGACCGGTGCATTCTTTTTCCTCATCAACGGTCCAGAGATCATGTCCAAGCTCGCTGGAGAGTCTGAATCCAACCTTCGCAAGGCCTTCGAGGAGGCCGAGAAGAACTCCCCTGCTATCATCTTCATTGATGAGATTGACTCAATTGCTCCTAAGCGTGAGAAGACGCAGGGCGAGGTGGAGCGCCGAATTGTCAGTCAGCTCTTGACCCTCATGGACGGGCTCAAGGTCGGTGTGCCTACCTTAACTTTCTTGGCATCTTTAACTATGCAGTTTCTAGCGGTGTGTTTGCCGTGGGACGCCATGCATGCATGCCTGCGTAACAGTTGCTAATCACAGTGCGTTTGTTTGGGCAGTCTCGTGCTCATGTTATCGTTATGGGCGCCACCAACCGCCCGAATTCGATCGATGCTGCGCTCCGTCGCTTCGGCCGTTTCGATCGTGAGATTGACATTGGTGTACCTGACGAGCCTGGCCGTCTTGAGGTCATGCGTATCCATACCAAGAACATGAAGCTCGCCGATGATGTCGAGCTCGAGGGTGTTGCAAAGGACACGCATGGGTGGGTGCTTGCGATTATTTTTATGATTTATGATATTGATTATGAGGGGCTCTAGTAGATTTCTGATCTTCATTTTCCGTCACGTAGGTATGTGGGTGCGGATTTGGCAGCTCTGTGTACAGAGGCAGCCTTGCAGTGTATTCGTGAAAAGATGGACCTCATAGATCTCGAGGAGGAGAACATCGACGCCGAAATCCTCAACGCCATGGCTGTAAGTAATGACCACTTCAAGACCGCGCTTGGCATCTCGAACCCAAGGTAGGTTCCCATTTCATGACCAACTGGATTTCTAGGTGTCTTGTGAGGGCTTTCTAATTAATACGTTTGTGCTTAATAGCGCTCTCCGGGAGACTGTCGTGGAGGTTCCGAATGTCAGCTGGGAGGATATTGGTGGTTTGGAGACTGTCAAGCGCGAGCTGCAGGAGACAGTACAGTACCCGGTGGAGCATCCGGAGAAGTTCGAGAAGTTTGGCATGGCTCCCTCAAAGGTAATAAGCGCCAGCCTGGTCTTGTCAATGAAATGCGGATGATCTGTAGAGGATGTCTCACACCCCCTGTGCTGCATGACATCTGATTCACGGTTCAATGTTCTTTACGCAGGGTGTGCTATTCTATGGGCCTCCCGGTTGTGGCAAGACCTTGTTGGCCAAGGCCATCGCGAACGAGTGCCAGGCCAACTTCATTTCCATCAAGGGCCCGGAGCTGCTGACGATGTGGTTCGGAGAGTCTGAGGCCAATGTCCGGGAGATCTTTGACAAGGCTCGCCAGTCCGCCCCTTGTGTCCTTTTCTTCGATGAGCTCGACTCCATTGCCACACAGCGTGGCTCGTCGCAGGGTGATGCCGGTGGTGCGGGCGATCGTGTGCTCAACCAGTTGCTGACCGAGATGGATGGCATGAACTCAAAGAAGACGGTCTTCATCATCGGTGCTACCAACAGGCCTGACATTATCGATGGCGCGCTCATGCGTCCCGGTCGTCTGGATCAGCTTATCTACATCCCTCTGCCTGATGAGGGCTCTCGCTCTCAGATCTTTAAGGCGGTCTTGCGGAAGTCGCCTCTGGACCCCAGTGTGGACATTGCCCAGCTCGTTAAGTTCACGAATGGCTTCTCTGGTGCCGATATCACTGAAATCTGCCAGCGAGCGTGCAAGTACGCCATCAGGGAGTCGATTGAGCGGGACATTGAGAAGGAGAGGCGGCAGGTGGAGAACCCAGACCTCATGGAGGATGACGTGGACGAGGTGCCCTGCATCACACGCGCCCACTTTGAGGAGTCTATGAAGTTTGCCCGCCGTTCAGTAAGTGATGCAGACATCCGGAAGTACCAGGCTTTTGCCCAGACCTTGCAGCAGAGCCGTGGGTTTGGCGCGGAGTTCAGGTTCCCAGACGCCCCTGGTGCCACTCAGGCAGCTGCCCCCGCTGCCGCCGGCACCGGTGCGTTTGCTGATGCTGGCGATGACGACGATGACCTCTACTCTTAGTCATGATCTGACGGTGCAGATCACCAGCGCTCTGATATGTGTACCACATAGGGTTTGTATGGGATTCACCGAGTAGTAGCTAAATGCCTACATATACTATGCCCACCTGTTGGAATGCAGCACGTTGGCATTGCTTAAAACTCTAATGGCTTCTCAGACCAGGTTGAGGGTAAAGGGGGGTTTTGTCTCACGGCAGAGGTGGGCGAAAATGTTAATTCCGCGGATTCTCACACATGCCAATCCCATTATTTCTTGAGTGACATGCGAATTGAGACGAGCATCAGTCCATATTCCCCTGCCACTAAGCTGAATGCCGCTCACAGTCATGGGGTGCGGTACTCGGCGAAGTGGCATGCCGTGGCCTGTTGAATCATCCAGTCCAGGCAGCGACATTTCTGTGCCGGGGAACCCTGCATATAACCAGAGACAGAGTGTCGTATAAGCTAACCGACTCGGCAATCATGAAGTGGTTCGGTCATTGAGGATTCTTGTCGGACATATAGAAAATGGATTTTCTCCCATCACATGTATTCTTGTGACACAGTGTGAGAGAGACGTATGTTATGTCGGGTTGGTGAGGCACACTCGCAGTGGTGTATTTCAATATCAGAACATGTTTGGCCCGTATCTGTCCAAGAGCCTGTGCTATACGACTCTTAGTCATCAGAAACCACGTGTTTTACTTTATGGGCAGTCATCTGCAAGGAGCTATGCTTGGTAGGTCCCTGTCGCCTGGGTTGGCCCAATAACATGGCATTCAAGATGAATAGAGACAACACGTGGGACGTATACGGGGTGCACTTACAAAATGCAGTCACTTGGGTTCTGCTGCAGGTCCGCGCGATGGTTATTCGTGCGGAAGGCCTGCCTGCCTGCCTTTATTCGTCCTCCATCCAGCTGGCATCCTCTTCAACCGCTTCTTCGTTATCCTCATCGAAATAAACTCGCGTGGGGTCCTCACAACCCGCACACAATGGACACGGTGTCCTCCCCTTTGAACATACAGTTCCAAGGTTGCCGAAGCAAATCCATATTGAATGTCAGAAGTGCGGTGTGGCCAGCGTCCGGTAGTTGTGATGTTAACTAGAAAAAATAAATAGAAAGCACATCGTGAGCCGCACCATTCCCTGACATCGAGAGCATCTTGCAGTTCCCACAAAAAAGCGCACACCAGCTCCCCCTGGCGCAGTGTTCACGTACTTATCTCCATTACATCGGTTGCATGTGAGCAAGCCTTCACCGCCTGCATTCCCGGAAGCACTCAGCGTCAGCGGGCTACAGCTCGGACAGCAAATAGAAGCAGCTGAAAGGCCAGCTCACGCCGGAACACGAGACACTTCGTACCACACAAGTCACACCAGCAGAACTGTTTTTCAGGGTTGTTTTGCCAGGAAAACCGCCGAAGCGATGGGTTGTCGCTTCCCTCTTGGTTATCACCGCTTGTCGGCTCTCCGTCCCTGCCCCCTGAACATACACGGCTAAAATACATTCTTCTACAGCTTCTGTCTTTGGTCAACCTTGTTCTCGAGCTGGTATAACAGCTACGAGCCGCACGTAACGACACAGAGGAGGCACCGGAAGGTGACTTTTGGAAACACGAAGATAGGCCACAATGCTGCATTGTATGTGAAGGATTGCCGCTGACAGGTCGGGAACTGGTTACGCTCCACGCGGTCGTCGCAATACTCTGGCCGCCTGAAACAGAACGTGCATGACCGGAGCCTCTGATGGTTTCGGTGTGTTGGGACCTGGGGCCAGGATGCTGACAACTGATAAGAATACGAGCAGTGGCCCGCGTATTTAGTTCTTTGTGCCTGTCGTTCCTTGTGTTTTTGTAATCATGTACACACTAGCTTTATGTCCCACACTATTTATTTATGTAAACAATCATCATTGCGCGCTCCTGGTCATTTCGTCGTACGGGTACCAGTTGTGTCGTCAGCATCATCGCTGCCTGACGTGTACAGCATAGCAGTTCACGCCCGAAGAGCTCACACGAAGCACCTCTCCCCCTTTCACCGCTTACTGTGATTGAGTGCCTGCAAGAGTGCATTCGTGCCTGCCTCTGGGGTTCTCCGGAATCTAGCTTTCCTGGAGCGTGACGTTTCTAGTTTTCCAGCTGCTGAGCCGCGCTCGCTCTTAACGACCGACCCTGCTAGGTGATATGCCGACGTAGGTCGCTGCTGCGTGGCCTATCTTCCCTCTGGGGCTTCAGGTCGACGTTTACCTTGGCGACCAAGGGTCTCGCCTCGCCGCGCCGTTCCACGGCGCGCGGAACAACTTACGGTCGGCCGAATCTCGTCACTCGACACGCTATTACACGGGTGCTATGGGGGGTTTACTCAGCCAGCCCGTCACAGTCAAGGTAGTGTACCCCCACTACTCTGGACAGGCGATCGCGAGCAGCGAACTCATAGCTCGGCATGTGGGCCAACATACTGTCTGTGCTATTTTGCATACATATATCGCTTTACCCTGTAAAAATAACGTAGCACTGCATATGTAACTTCACCATTAACTTCACCATCTTTTTAAATTTATCAGCGTCAAAGCATTCATTAAACCCTCCTGCTGTCCTTACCACCTGTGCCCCGTGCTTTTATTTGTGCCCGCTTCAGGACTCCGAGTCTGGCGAGAACAGCTGCTTCTTATACGGCGCGTCTGCTATGCAGGGTTGGCGACCTGAGATGGTCAGTGACTTGTTTTTTGTTAGATGTGTTGCATTGATGTGGCCCAGGCATGCCATGGAAAGGCTGCGTGCTCTGGTGCAGAGGCTTTATTCTTTGGGGGCGTCACGGAGGGCACCTTGCGTATGGTGTCTGGTGATTTGTAGGAGGACGCGCACATGCACAAGCTGAGTCTTGGCGGGAACGAGGAAGCAGGCTTATTTGGGGTCTTTGATGGGCACGGCGGGCAGGAAGTGGCTCTGTTCGTTGCAAAGCACCTGGTGCGCGATGCCCTCACCCCGCATGCACACAGCTCCCCAGCTAGACTACTGTGATAGATGTGGCTGACGTGCGGATATATCTGCGCAGCTCGCTGAGTTCGAGCAATGTGAGTCATATAGACAGCAGGATTACAGGCAGGCATTGCATGACGTATTCTTGAGGTGTGTGCGAACTTTGCTGTGTTGACTTTCCTTTTGCTTTGCCTCGGCAGTACCATTAGCGCATGTACCATTAGCGCATGAGCATGACCCTGTCTGTTTCAGGCTGGATGAGATGATTGCAGATAAAGAGCGATGGCCGGAACTAAGGGAACTCGCTGAATGCAAGAGAGATGAGTAAGCAAACCATCTTCGAGCCCATGGCGACGTTGTGTGTCTTCTTTCTTTTGGTTGCTTTTTATTACCAGACGGCAGTCACCTCTCTCCCCGAGCAACCCTCGCTTTCCTCCGATGCTACGATTCCAGAGGGCTTTCAAGTTGCCTCAGTGAGTTTTTGGAGCTCAATGAGCAGCTAGATACTCCATTGTAATCTCAAGTTTTCAGAGGGAACGCGTGTCTCGCACTGTGCAGGAATCCGATGACGATGGATGAGAATGATCTCCCGGAGTACCTTAATCGAGCTTTGATTGCCGCAAAGCAGAGGCATAGGGAAATTGTGGGCGACGAAGATGAGGAAGAGATGGAGGACGAGGTTGGGGACCCGAACTTTGACCCTGATCTGCAGGTGAGTGCAGTACAGTCTGTGTGAGCTCGCAATCTACATATATATATATACAAATATATATACATATATATTTTTGGGCCCTCAACTATCATTGACTTACACGGTCAGCGCGAAAGGCTTAGGGCCTGTTCGGCATGACTCTGATTATTTCTTCTTTGGTGTACCTTACCGATGGCCAGGACTCGGACGATGTGGACTCAGAACTGGAGCGTTCAGAAAGCGAAACGGAGATCACTACACCCTCTTACCTGAAGTGGCAATCTTTTCCTGAGCCTGGGCATGACAGGGGCCGGGAGAAGCTGAGCGGCAGTGAGCACGAAGTGGAGGCAGAGGAGTCGCCGAGGCGTGGCGGAAGTAGCCGGCAGATTGACACAAGACCCATTGAGTCGGTTGCCGATGGGATAGGTGGCATGAAAATGGCCAGCCCCACTGCCTCAGGCTGGTCAGACGGCGAGTACGACTACGATTATGAAGACTACGACGAGGACAATTACAGCTCGGATGATTTTGATTCGTTCGAGGACAGCGGTGACTTATCCATGAGTGGAAAGCGCATGAACTCGCCTTTGCGAAGGCCCAAGAGCAAAGACGGTACCTTTCCGCATTGCCATCAGCATCGCACACTCTTGCGATCGTTTGTTTTTGCAAACAGGACAGTCCGAAAAGTCTTCATGGAAAATACTTCCAGCTCGCAAGGAAGGGAAGCACGTATTTATTTATTTGTTGTCATGGTACTTCTATACGTTATGATTGTGCGATTCGTTCAGGATGTCATACGATTTATTTCTGTTCATTGAACTGTTTTGATTTTGCTTTGTTTTCATGGCTGTGAACTATCGACATGTCTTGAACTTCATCAATTTTCCTTAATCATGTTTATTAAGGAATTTCTTGTGGATATAAATTGCCAAATTGGTTTGTGAAGTAGCCATTCAGTCTTTTTTGGCAAGGTCTTATAACAGTTCTTTCCTTACTACGCGCTAACGCCTTTTCTCACTGCTCGTTTCCGTACTGACAGGGAAACGCCCCCGAGGCAGCCGACCTGGGTCGTCAGACAGCCGCCCGCGTAGCGCCCCCGCCAGCCGCCCAGCGTCAGGCGGCCCAGACGATAGACTGTCCAGTCCTTCATTCAGCAAGTCATCGATGGGGCTCTTTTCTACAAGCCGCCTGAAGCCAGCAGAGACCTCGGACAGTGGTGAGCCTTCAGCAGAGAACGACGCTGCGGCGGAGGCAGAGTACACTCCGGAGGGAGATGACGCGCAGCCTACAGAGGACAGTCGCCCTAATACCCCTTCAATACAGATAAACCCTCCGGAGGCATTAGAGCCGCAAAAACCTCAAACAAGGCAGCGCCCCAGGTCTGCCGCTACGCCGTTCACCCCGTCCTTCGGGTATCGCCGCCCCAAAACAGCTGCCGCGCCTTCCACGCCTGGTGGCTCCGGTCAGAAGAAGAGCCGACCGAAGACAGCATCAGCGCTAGGGTACCAAGACTTAGAGGACGACGCGGCCGATTTGGCTGGCTGCTCCATCACGAAGGGCGAGGAGGAGGAGGACCGGGCTCCAGTGGCTGATGCAACAGATGATCTTAAGTGCGAAGCAACAAGTAGCGGCCTGAATCTGCCAGTGCCTGAGGCTGCTGCCGCTGCTGCATCGGCTGGGAGTGCTCCAGTTCAAGACGAAGTCGGCATGAAGGCGGAGCCCTCTGTCGCAGGTGTTGAGGATGACAGTGACCCTGTCGCGGGCGGTGCTTCAGCGGTGTCGGACAAGGAGACGGAGAGCGCAACCCTGCCCCAGGAGCCCTGCTCCCCGGAATTTAGCGAGTCTGAGGACAACGATGAGGGGCGTCAGGAGCATGAGACGCTGGACCCAGATGCTCCCACCGCAGGCTGCACTGCCGTGGTTGCGATGGTCTGCGGTCGTACGCTGTTGGTGGCCAATGCGGGAGACTCCCGCTGCGTTTGCAGCCGAGAGGGCGTTGCGCAGGCAATGACGGAGGACCACAAGCCTGGCAACCCTGAGGAGCTGCGACGAGTACTGAAGGTGATTGCATACCCCGGGCCATTCGTCTATCGCTGGTGATTGAATCGCAACTAGCGTCATAGCCCACGTGGATGTGAAATGTGTTGCGTGGTCCTCTGTTTGATTACAGTCTGCGCTTTCGACTTTTCCAGGCTGGCGGGATGGTCGCTGAGGGGCGAATTATGGGAAGCTTGAACTTGTCTCGGGCCCTCGGCGATCTGGAGTTCAAGACTGCCAAAGGCCTGGGCCCTGAAGCGCAGATGGTGACCCCTGTCCCGGAGGTACGCGAGCTGGAGCTAACGGAGGGTGATGAGTTTCTGGTCCTCGCGTGTGACGGCATTTGGGACGTGCTGTCCAATCAAGAGGTGAGGGTGTTTGTCGTTTTTGTGGGAACTTGGATGTGATGCGTGCTTTGGGTTGAACAAAACCACGCAGCACCGCCTGCTCCCAGTATCAACGAAAGTGTTGCCCTGTGCTCAGGTAGTTACATTCGTTCGGTCATCGCTGCTGGCGGGCAGCGACCCAAAGTCTGTGTGCGAGCAGTTGTGTGACAGGTGCTGTGCCAAAGACACGGAAAGTCCGGAGCGCGGGTGTGACAACTTAAGCTGCATGGTTGTGCTGTTCAAAGAGCTGTGGCAGAGCTAGTAGGGAGAAAAACTGTGAGCATCGAACCAACATTACTGGAATGTAGCAAGTAGGAGGTCTATCGACCCAGTAGTAAGCAAACACAAACTTCTAATACATCTCAATTTGATTAAACCTTTGGGATAGGGCTGCCATCCACAGCATTGCATAAAATCCTTTTATAGATGTGCTCAGTAAAATATTATCATTTCTTTCGGCTCGGCTTCTTCTTCGCCGCTGCTGCAGCCGCGGCTGCTGCTGCCGCTGCTTCCGGGTCTTCTTCGTCTGGGTCAGGGACGTCCAATCTTTTTGGGGGTGCGGCCGGGTCGAAGTCATCCAGCCCTCGCACCATCTCCTTCTCCTGTTTTTTCTCAGCATGCGCCCTTTGCTCGTACCACATCTTCCGTCGCTCCGCGTGCGAAATCTCCGGCGACGGGGCGCAGCTCTCCACAAAGCGAGTGAAGGTGGGCGCATCCTTGGGAGTCTTGTACATCGCGGGATGGTCCTCGGCGCGCTCTGCGCAGCCGTATGCCATCGACATGTCCCCAGCCCGCCCGGTCCCGTAATACCCATCCCGTGTGGACTTGACCTTCCTGTTAAACTCATGCTCCAAGAGCATCTCACCGCCCCGATCCACTGTGGCGTGCATTCCGGCATCGCGGTTCAGTCTCGGCATTGTGGGCAGGTCCATGTGCCCTGGATCCTGGCTGACCTGTGCACAGATGCAGTAAATACAGATGACAACAGTGTGAAAAACAAAAATCTGCCAGGTCACACACACTCGGAATCACTATGCACTCGCACAGAATGCAATCCTCGGTGCTAACCGACCTTGATTGCGCGGATGCCCCCCGTGATGTGGGCAGCGCCGATGGGATCCTTGGGCCCGGCGAGGTGCTTCTTCCTGTCGGGCTTATCGGCAGGAATGACTGGTTTGATGATTTTGAGGTGGGGTCGATACTCATCGCTGTGACCTTGTCGCCTGCTATAGTATGGCGTGTTGATGCTAACCGTCAGGGCGGGCTCAGCTACCGGCTGGCATCTCGCAGTGTGCGAAGAATCGAAGAGTTTCTTGGTTCTCGGGTTGTACTGATCCTCGGCGCTCTGGTAGAAAGTGGAAAAGCCGCCAGTAGCCAGAAGGTCAGGCGGCCCTCTGTTCTGCTTCCCCAGCTTCTCCCCCAGCGTCCATTTACTAGTGCCACCAGCCCAGGTGGAATCCATTGCAGCAGTCATTGCGCTCCCCGTGGTGGACCCCAGAGTGGAGCCCATAATTGAGTCCATCGTTGTAACCAACTGCCTCGATCGAAAGCATAAAACCAATGCGTCAATGGAGGATACTTTTCATTTTTTGAAAGAATAATAATTTTCTAATCATAATTATGTTTGGGTTGCCAAACGCATACAACGAAGCAGAGCCAATTTCCTGAAACTCCGTCCTATCTACTGCATTCGTATTGAAGAAGGGGCGGCGAAAGATAAACAATGCTCAGGCAGCTCGCCCATCGTAGCGGTAAGGCACAGCGCCATACTTATATGCGTCCGTGTATATATAGCACAGCAGCTAATGAGGGGACGGCAGTTCGACTCTCAGTCGTGAGACGGACGCGAGGCGATGTGGAGACTCCGGCTCACCTATTGTCCTCGATTATGAACGAGGCCGGGAGGCTCACCGTGTGTAGTCAACCTTTGGGGCCGTCGGTCGGGGTAATACTATCTGGCCTGGCTCCTGCTGTTCAAGTATCAAACAGCCTGTATATAACTTAACAAGAGACCGGCTCTTGTCGGCAGGACGAAGGGGCCGACTGTCCTCTTTCATTCGCATGTCTGGAAGGTCGGCATGCCTTGCCGTACGCTCTCTTCTCTTCTTCGCCCTGCGGTATCGGGTAGTGTCACTGCAAGGCGCGCTGTAACAAAAGTACCAGTACTATGTTATGTGTATAAATAATAATACCAGATGGTGCGTACCAGTACCAGTACCAGTACTATATCATGGATGGATTACATAAATATGGAACTACCAGACAAGCGGACCGAATAAATAAAGCGAACAAAAACCAGTGCTCGTGCTCAAAAAAAAAAAAAAAAAAAAAAAAAAAAGCGAAGAAATAATATAATAATTAATTTACACTCCTCCACAAAAGTCCGGACATGCATTATGTTAAGCATAAGCTAGTCAAGAACACGCTCCCCTCTCACCACGTCAAGCACGACGAGACCCGAGTACCACCCAATTGTAGGAGAGCCGAGAAGCAAGCAGTAAGCCGCCATCCGGGGTGGCTAGACCTCAGTTTAAAGCGGGTGTTGTCGGTGGAGTTTGTCGAATTAAGCCCATAAACTCCCGAGAAATTGTCTGAACTGCACACGTCATTCTGAGCGCCACGCTTGGGCATTGCTCAAGCGCTCATACCAAGCTGCATACTTCTCTGTGTTCCACATAACCGGACTTTTGGGGGGTTTTTGGAGGGGGTTTGGAGGCGTGGGTGCCGTGTTCAATGCGCGAGGCTTGGTTTGCGGGTGTGTGAATAGAGCACGGAAGTTCATGCCGCTGGCACGGGTGATTTTTTGGAAAGCAGGCGAGCAGAAACGCACATGACGCAGGTTTGGATAAACACTGCACGCCGTAAACATGCGAGGGCGATTGGCTTAGGGGAGGGGCGAGGTCCAACTTGGCCGTTAGGGACGCATCACGTTGACGGTGGTGTTTGGAATGCTTGGGTATGTGCTTGTGCCAACCACACCCGCCCTACGCGTGAGACGCGTCGGGAATTGGGCTCGGAGGTCAATAGGAATGAAGAATTGGTAAACATATATCGACAAACCCCGCACAAATCGTCTCAGGAGGTGAGCCGACTTCGATGGGTGTTGCTTGGCACTGCGGCTCGGCGGTGCCGGAATAGTTTGTAAATTTAAGTAATTCATAATAACAAATCGATTTATGGGAGTTTGAACTCCGGAGTAGGTGCGTTCGACGCGCATTGAAAAGGCGCGTCTAACAGTGCATTTTATACCAAGTTTTGACCATACATCAGGAAGTTATGATCGCTTGAACATTGTTGCCGAAAGCGGCTTGCCCTTGGGTTGTGCGCATATCGGTGGTAAGTCTACATACGCGATTTCTTGCGTTTCCCCCACAGCGGCCTGCCCAACACCTCCTCCTTCCGTCGCCTATGCATAATATTTGCGCGACTGTCGCATCAACGTTCATATTGCGGCGTTGTGCGCCCGTTACTCTTTTCGTCTACCAAGCACGGCGACTGTTTGAAAGAGCGTGCCGCACGGGTGCGGGCGCGAAAACCCCAAGTACACATGCCCGGCAGTGTTCGAACTCGCCCCTCGCAGTTGTCGGTGCATTCCATTTTGCGCGCAAAATCATTGCCTGGGATTTCAGGATATTTGTCAATAAAATCGACGCATGATTGCATTTTCTACTTGCGCAGGCGCGAAATCTTGTCCGGACTTTTGTGGAGGAGTGTTGGACGTTTTCAAAATTCCCGTACAGCGGCGGGAGACCGCAAAACTTGGCGAAACTTAGCGGGAACTCGTCAAAATTTTGTTCTTCGCAGCCGAGACCGCCAACCGCGCCAGCGCGCTGTCTTTTCCTCTTGTCGACCTTATTGCTCACGTCGGCTGCCGCCGTTTCGTAGTATGCCACCTTCTCCATGTGTACTCGCAAGGCGTTGGCGCCTCGTCCATGAAGCCGAACGACTTGGCAGCGCTCGTAAGGCCGTGCAGGAGTGTAAAGCAACCGTGAGGGTTGTCGAGAAGTGGTGCCGGCGCGCTAAAGCTACCGGGACAGTGGACGACACGCCTAGGGCGGGCAGGCCCCGAGCGCCCTTGGCGTCCCGAGAAGCCACCCTCCTTTTGAAGGTGGGTGTAAAGCGCGGCGATCAGTGCCCCCAACTTGCCAAGATGCTGCAGCAGAGGCTAGGAGTGACTGTGAGTGCTGAGACGGTCCGCCGGTACCTAAACAAGTACTTAGCGCGCCAGATGAGGCCGAGGAAGCGAGTTTCACTAACAGTCAAGCACATGCGCGCACGGCTATGCTTTGCCAAACAATGGGTACGGAAGTCATGGCACAATGTGGTTGTGACAGACAGCAAGTACTTTTGGCTGTCCAATAAGGGGCCCGGGAACAAGGAGTGGGTGCTTTTCGAGGATGAACCGCCAACCAGGGTGTCAGAGCAAAATTGTTTCAAAGTGCACGCGTATGGTGGTGTTAGCAAGTATGGCAGGACACCTTTGTTTGTGACAGTGGGGAGTAGCGGCGTTAAGGCAAAGAGCAAGGGCGTAAACGGTGAGGTGTATCTCACCTTGTTGCAGGAGCACATGATACCCGCGTGTGAGGCTTTGATGGCAAAAAGGCCCTCGACCGAGGCGCAACATCAGTGGATTTTTCAGCAAGATAACGCTAAAGCTCATGCTTGCAAGAAGGTTAGGAATTGGCTTTCGTCTCAATCCGGCTTTCAAGTGATGCAATGGCCTGCCAAAAGCCCTGACCTTAGTTGGATTGAAAACATGTGGGGTATTGTGTCGAGTAGATTACAAAAAAGATTGGACTTGTCCCCGCGCAGGCGGCCATACAACACGAGTGGGAAACAATTCCTTACTCTGCCCATTGCGCCGTGTTCAACTCCATCCCCAAACGGCTAAGGGAGTGCATAGCAAACGATGGAGGAACAACTCACTATTAGGGTAAATTTAGGGTTTCGGATAGGTTTGCATGCAAATCAGCACAATTTTGATAATTCGAGTTTCATCCAACACTCCTCCACAAAAGTCCGGACATGCATTATGTTAAGCATAAGCTAGTCAAGAACACGCTCCCCTCTCACCACGTCAAGCACGACGAGACCCGAGTACCACCCAATTGTAGGAGAGCCGAGAAGCAAGCAGTAAGCCGCCATCCGGGGTGGCTAGACCTCAGCTTAAAGCGGGTGTTGTCGGTGGAGTTTGTCGAATTAAGCCCATAAACTCCCGAGAAATTGTCTGAACTGCACACGTCATTCTGAGCGCCACGCTTGGGCATTGCTCAAGCGCTCATACCAAGCTGCATACTTCTCTGTGTTCCACATAACCGTACTTTTGGGGGGTTTTTGGAGGGGGTTTGGAGGCGTGGGTGCCGTGTTCAATGCGCGAGGCTTGGTTTGCGGGTGTGTGAATAGAGCACGGAAGTTCACGCCGCTGGCACGGGTGATTTTTTGGAAAGCAGGCGAGCAGAAACGCACATGACGCAGGTTTGGATAAACACTGCACGCCGTAAACATGCGAGGGCGATTGGCTTAGGGGAGGGGCGAGGTCCAACTTGGCCGTTAGGGACGCATCACGTTGACGGTGGTGTTTGGAATGCTTGGGTATGTGCTTGTGCCAACCACACCCGCCCCACGCGTGGCACGCGTCGGGAATTGGGCTCGGAGGTCAATAGGAATGAAGAATTGGTAAACATATATCGACAAACCCCGCACAAATCGTCTCAGGAGGTGAGCCAACTTCGATGGGTGTTGCTTGACACTGCGGCTCAGCGGTGTCGGAATAGTTTGTAAATTTAAGTAATTCATAACAAATCGATTTATGGAAGTGTCAAACGGGTACACGGAAATGCCATCACCGGGAATCGATCCCGGCACCTCCGTGTCCGGAGTCGTACGCCGTACCCAAGTACCGCGCCGAAAAGTCGGTACCCATTGGGGATATATCTCATATATATACCCCCGTACTGCCCGAGCAACGGGCTCCCGCAGTACATCCACTATTGGCGAGATAGTAGGGCCAAGACTCCCCCGGAGTACAACGTATGGATGTGTCCATTATCGTGCCCGCCATGGGGATCTCACAACAGGAAGTTTGAACTCCGGAGTAGGTGCGTTCGACGCGCATTGAAAAGGCGCGTCTAACAGTGCATTTTATACCAAGTTTTGACCATACATCAGGAAGTTATGATCGCTTGAACATTGTTGCCGAAAGCGGCTTGCCCTTGGGTTGTGCGCATATCGGTGGTAAGTCTACATACGCGATTTCTTGCGTTTCCCCCACAGCGGCCTGCCCAACACCTCCTCCCTCCGTCGCCTATGCATAATATTTGCGCGACTGTCGCATCAACGTTCATATTGCGGCGTTGTGCGCCCGTTACTCTTTTCGTCTACCAAGCACGGCGACTGTTTGAAAGAGCGTGCCGCACGGGTGCGGGCGCGAAAACCCCAAGTACACATACCCGGCAGTGTTCGAACTCGCCCCTCGCAGTTGTCGGTGCATTCCATTTTGCGCGCAAAAGCATTGCCTGGGATTTCAGGATATTTGTCAATAATATCGACGCATGATTGCATTTTCTACTTGCGCAGGTGCGAAATCTTGTCCGGACTTTTGTGGAGGAGTGTATAAGGAAGAGGGAAACACTGACAATAGAGTCACGAAATCAATCACTCACCAAACGGAAAGGCTACACGGAGCATAGAACCAGCAAAAATAAAATCGCAGAAACGCAAGAGATCAACCTCACGCAATGATGGGAAAGCAGCCATACGAGGCGAGGAAGGCTACACGCGGCGCATCATCAGTTTGTCACTCGCCGCGCGGCGGGGATACGCGAAGACGCGTGCGACTTGTTGCGGTGGTGAAGGAAGCCATGGTAGCTAAGGGCGATGACTTGATGCATTGTCGTGAATCAGGAATAGTTTACTATTAGTGTGGTATTTTTCTTATCCTAGCTAACTGCCGACACAAATCAATGCTAGTAATTTGGTTGCTCCAGGTGGGAGTACATAATGGATTGCCTATTGTTTAGTGAGTAAAGCGGAATGCTGGTAAATGTGGTTGCGTAGAAAGTTTAAGAATTTGTTGGTTCGACGATTAACAATTGAATGCATTATAAAGGGAATTGTAAGGTTGTTTGTCACCTCCCTCCATTGCATTAAGCATGGATATGTCTTACCTAGCGAGCTCCGGCCCGGTCTCGCATACTCCTCGTGCCTTGAAGTAGGGCCCTCGTAACGGTCTCACCATACTAGCGACGTAGCTTGTTTGCCTTGAGAAATCAGACCATAGCGTCGTGTAGCATGTTTGCTTACATGTGCGTATTGTAAGTACCCGGAGGTACTAGTAGTGCATTACCGTAAAATGTCCTCACCACTGGACCTAGCCATACAGCCTCATTCCACAAACCCTAGGGGAACCCATACCCGACAGAGACACCTGCCTCAAAACTGACGCTCACACTCACAACACCAAACACACACACACACACACCCTTCTCACAAACATCCAAACACGGTGCCCTCCTCGCCCGCGCCGCGGAGGACGGCGCCGACTTCACCTTACACAAAAAACACACAACACTCACCAACATCCAATTCACCCACAAGCAAGAATTCATGTGGTAAGTCCACAACACCCGCCTCCCCACACACAACCCCACCATGCGCTGCCCCATGTGTGGCCAATTCACTAGTAACGGGCACATGGCCGGTAACTGCCCCACCATGTCTGGCCTAAGACATGACCGCCACAACAGCACGCTACAACTCCTACTCTCCCTCCGAGAACGCCACAACGGCGGACAATGGGAGACCATCACAGCAGACTTCGGTAACAAACCCATCAAATCATTCGCATCCCCCACACCCGCCCACACCCCTCTTGACTATCACCCCCCTCACCCCACCCACATGCCCACCCGCCTTGTTGCCGCCGACGAAGGACTCTCGCCCGACTCCCTAACCTCGTGCCCTGCCATCCTCCCCACCGAGATTCTTCCCCCCGGCACACAAACCCGACTTTATCCACCTCCTCGAACCTCGATACGTCGGTCACACAAACGGTCGCCGCCGATACTCCTCGATAAAAAAGATTCAGATAGGGGAGTAGAAGTACTGCACGGACCACAACCTCTCCCAAACAGCCTATCTCATTCGTGCCAAATACACCCCCTCTCCAATGACACCCGCTGTCATTGGCTAGGTACATAGGTCGACATTCTCCCGATCGTCATGAGCCGCACGGGTACACCGCACACATCCACCAGTCCCGGTCTCACTTCTCTACTCACCCTCCGCATTGACCCCCCTGACAAACTCATCTCGAAAGCACGACTCGACACATCCCGCATCATTGCACAACTCCACACGCAGACTGTCCAATGGCTACACATGTACACCACCTCCTACTCATATACCGCATCAAATCCCGCACGACCACTCGCCGCGCCTCCACACACTGCACCTTCACACGCCCCTAATTGTACGCTGCCACCACCGCGGGGATACTAGAGTTCATGCGGTCTTAGATTGTAGTATAGAGCGGCCGATGTATGTTCGCGGATAGAATAATGTTGCGGATAAACTTTCTAGTTATAAATTGATTACAAGAAGCACCACAACAACGCGGACAAGGAAATGGGGGGGGGGGGGGGGGGGGGGGGGGGGGGGGGGGGGGGCAAGAGAGCATGAGTGACAAGTGTCGTGAAGGTGAAGGTGAAGAGTGGAAGGTGGAGGTTCATCTTGGGCCTTCGCACGCCTGAATACCAAGATAGGACTCACCGGGTTTCGAACCCGCGACCTTTCGCGTGTTAGGCGTGCGCTTTACCGGCGCACCGGAAAAGAATGGATATCATTGAGTGGCCATCATGTCACTAAGTTCTTATTCACGACATTACCACGCCCCCCCCCCCCCGGACTCTCGCCGGACCGCAATCCGGCTCCGACACCAATGTGGAAGGTGGGGCTCTTCTCGGGCCGTCACACGCCTAAATACCATAATCGGACTCACTGGGTATCGAACCCGCGACCTTCCGCGTACTAGGCGTGCGCTTTATCGGCGCACCGGAAAAGAATGGATCCAAGAATCCAAGCACGGCAAATGGGAAGCACTACATTGTGCAAAATTCAAGCGGGCAGAACATATGAGGACACAAGAAACTCCTAAACAACGCTGAAAAAACACAACACGTGGAGGCGACAAGCGGCGCCTCACGCGTCCAGCGAGGAAGCACGGAGACGCTTGCGGCCCATGGCGCGGGTGAATAACGTTGTGGCATGATATGGCATCCCAACCGAGGAAGAAGCGGCCTTCACGTCGTCCGCGGCGGCGGACAACTCGCGCAAGACATGAACAGCGAGATAAACATTTCGGCGCCAAGAGGATAACAACTTGCCCACGTGCATCCCTTTAGAGGCGGCTGTTTGTTTGGCCAACTCTGTCAAAAAATCCGTGGCGTGGCCTCCGAAAGCACCAAGTTCTATGACCGGAACGGGAATTAAGCGGATTTTATGGCGACTCCTCAACCCCGCCCGAGTACTTCTCTGTCTTGCTCTTCTCAGCATGGCTTATAGCGACTTAAGGAGACGGGGGGCAAGAAACGTCGATCAAACTAGAAACCACGGCATCAATAGTAAGTTTTGAGCCTCGGATGCCATGGCAGCGCAAGACACCCACATCCGCAGGGAGGCCATCGTTGTCATTGGGGAATTAAACTAACATCAAGGGGTCCGTGAGAATCTCGACGCCAACCCCGAGTGCGCCACGAACCTCGGAAATGGTCTCCGCAAGAGCCGTCACTAACCAAGAGTGAGCGATATGGACCGAAGCATCTCAGCCGCATCGAGCCAAGCGGTTACCAAATGCAGTAGTAGCCCACGCGTCATCCGACATGTCGACACCCGCCGACTCGAATGCACCCCGCATAGCTTGAACCGAGAGGTGACAAGATGCATAAGCGGTGGGGAGTGCATAGTGAAGAGGATGCCGGATGATGGTAGAGCGAAGATACGACATACCGCGACGCGCAAAACGGTGTCACAGTGTTCACATGACTAGTCACGGAGCTCGCTTAGGCGGCCCGTTGTAGGCTGGCCCGAAGCAAAAAATGCAAGGGCGCCGGGGCCGAGATAGGATGCAAAGCGCCTATATCACGGTTGAGAGCGGTAAGAAAACGTGGGCGCGAGGTTAGCGAAGCGAAGCATTTGACCCGCTAACTGATCGCGGCTTGTAGCTTTGGAAAGATACCCATGGCAAACGCGGAAAGGGATCTGAGTGAGGACACGCCATCAAGGGACAAAGTAATGTGTTGGTTGTTTTATCGGGTTTCACCTAGGCAGCCTGCTCGGGCCACCGTCGAACGTTTTGGGGAAAACATCGCTAAGGGCGTGGTTATGAGGGGTTCGGACTCGGCGAGAGCATGAGGACCGCACGCGGCATCCAAGCGCGCCCACGATGAAGCTAGCTCTAACGACCACGTGGGTTCGTTATCGCCGCCGTCTTCGTCCGGTGTATTAGGCCGGCGGGATACCGTTGTTGTAATAGTAGTCGCTGGCCGTCCGTACATTGTCGGCTCTATCGGAACATCGTCGTGGGTATCCTCGCGCACACGAGCGTCTTGCGATGTAAGGAACCGGATATCGGAGCCCACTCCCAAACCGGCCGCTCCGAAGTGGGTCGTATCCGCCAAGGCAGCTAAGTCCCCCACCCCCATGCCTCCAAAACGTTTGGGAAGAGACATCTCGGAACCATTGTTGCGGGGAAGGCTAGCTGTGGGAAGGCCCAATAACTCAGCCGCCACATCAAGGGTGGCTGTGTCAGCGCGCTTGAGGAAGGTTACGACGGTGTCACCGTAGCCATCGCCCCTGCCAAGATCGCGGGGGACCGTACGGGCAAGTTATCCGAAGCGGCGGTTGCAAGGTTGATGGATACGAAGCGCATTGTGAGAGTGCCGGTGAGCTGCCAAATCCGATAGGCGTTCGCCATATGAAATGAAATGAAATTGTTTACAACAATACCAGTAAAAAATACCGGCTGCTGTCTCTGGCCCCCTCCCTTGTGCTACGCCTAACAAGACTTAGAAGCGTGAGGTAAACCGTGAAACCACTAATCCCAACCTCTCCAATGGCAGTGACGATACCGTCTAAAACATACCCGTATCCATGTATGTATTATTTTCTGATCCATACGTGTTTTTTTTGGATACAATATGAAATATAAAATGTCGCTAGTCTCCACGATACGCGGCCTGCTCTAGCCGCTGCGGGGTCGCTGATCAGCAAGGCTGTTTAGCTTGAGCTGGTCGAGGCGAACCTGCCTGACCTCGGCTCCTGTGCGACTCCGGTCGTGCCGGAGCTAGGGGGGAAAGGCAGGTGAAAAACCCCCCTCGCATAGGTCGTCGTCGGTCCCGCCTCGATCCGTGCTCAACCCCGCCCGAGGTATTAGCTTAGGGGGCCGCCTTTACGAGCAGTGTGCCGTTACGATAACCCTAGGCACACTGCCTGAGGCAGCCTATCGATAACCGGGTACCGACTAGGGAAGGGGTTGGAAGAACACAGGGATCGAGTCGCCGGTCCTCAAAAGATGGTGGGTACGGGAGTTTTTCCAAAAACCCCCCGTACCGGGCTTTTCCGGCGGCGGGCGATCCTAAGGACCGCCGCCGCCAGATTGTGCCGCTCCTCCGGCTGCGACCCACCTCCGTCCTGCTTAGCGTCAGGCCTCACCCCTAGGGGAGTCCTAAGGCTCTCGCAGGGCTGGCGACTGCTAGTGAGCGCTGTCCCTAGCGTTGCTTCCCAGCTGTCCGCCGCCAGCTCCAACACCCTCGTCCCTCCGCTGATCCGTCCGTACCCTTCTTCGCCAAAAAATATTTCGCAAACGCCGCTCCCGCCCCATCGTCAAGAGAGTATTTGCGAGTATTTAGTCGCGGAAAAGACATGTCGGACTGGCCGAGCGGGAGATCCCTGTGCCGGTGTACGGATATTATGATTTTCCAAAACCCTCCGTACATGGCTTCCCGACAGCTGCTAATCCCGCGGATCGCAGCTGTCGGTACCTCGTTCAACCCCCTACCGTGCCAGGCATGGCACGGCTATGGGGTTACCAACGCCCACCGCGTGGAGGTAGAGGTAGGTGCCGACGGGCCTGCGAGCGCACCCCTCTCCGGGGCCGCCGCCGCTGCGCCGCCGGCGGGCGCCGCGTTCGCCATAAGCATCGTACTTGCTTAAGGCCGTTTCGAACACGTCACGAGCAAAATCGGATGCACCGCTTGTCCCCCGATTGCTTTCGTCCCTTCCGTGGAGACATGTCCTCTCCGCATGATATGGCCGCTGGGTGAGTTGTCGAAAGCATTACCGACACTCAACGGGGAATACAAGCAAGTTTTTGCGGATGGTCACCGTGAGGCCGACGCTAGCATACGCCTCTTGCATAGCGTCGCCAATAGCTACGAGAGATGGAAGGGGTCCCAAGAAGTGACCATCATCAGAATAAGCGCAAACAATGGATTCGTTCGGGGCAATCTCAGTCTCCGTTTTTAATCCCGAGAGGCGACTATTGCAAAGATCGTGGCCCCCAGAACGCAACCTTTGTGGACGCCACGAGTACTCGGGATACGCATAGCCGGGCCATAAGCATGAGAGGACTCGTAAACATACAAGGCAGATGGATGGCCATAATACAACATCGTAGCGACGCGAAGCAACGCCCGAAGCGCAGGATTTGATGATAACTCCTCGAACACGGGACGCCGTAGGAATTCGTTGAACGCGTTGAAAGCGTTGCCTTTCATGTCCACCCAGTCCGGCGAGGCGTCAAGCGCGGCTCGAAATATGAAATGTACGATCTCGACCCCGCCGCGGACGTCGACCCCAAATTGGTGCCAAGCGGCCAACCCTTGAGACACTTCGTCGCCGATTACGGCGAGAAGCGCGCAATTCGCGAAACGAACTAACTCGAAGCCAATTTCAATCGTGCGCAATGTCCGCTTTTGGTCGCGGAGTTCTTGCTCTTGTATGTTCGCGTTGTTGTTCGGGATAAAACTTGTCTAGCGGGATAAGTGTGGCCGAGGCAAGGAATGAGCATGTGGAACCCCTACACTCACGATGGCTTCGGCTATACCGGTGGGTGTGCAAGGGGAACCCAACGCGCGAAGATTTTCAAACCTCCAGCCATCGACGTGGTAACCCGACTTTCGAGGGCATCTAGCAACGGCCTCTATTGTATCAACTTCCAAGGCGTGGAGTTTAATACAAGAGAGGGAGACAATATCCGACAACACGTCCGCGAGGTCGCTATCTTGTGGGTGCAACCGTGATAATTCCTCGTGCACCCCACGACCACTTGCAACGGGGTTGGAACTTAGGGCCTCCATAGCACGACGGTACTCCCAAACCGCATATAGACTAGCCGCCCGGTCGGCTACCTTATCCAAGACGCCGTGATGAACGGACTGCGAAGTGGACATGGAGTCGGTGCCGTCCCTTGGAAGTGAGGAAGGGGGCGGCACCCGCCCACTACCAAGGGATGCTTGAGCGCGTGCGGCGGAGAAAAATGTGTCGGTGTGCTGACGCCCAATGGGCTAATGGTTGTCACGGTAATCAACGACCGGGTCAAGGGGTAGAAGCCCCGCATAAGTGAAATCGGCCATGGGGTGCAAAACTAAGCGCGGGAATAAAAGCAGCGCCGCCCAAGCCGCTTCCGCGGAAGCCCCTTGCCTTGGATGGCCCTACCACGGAATGACAAAACGTGGGTAAAGCTTATAAACTTTCTACTCGGATAAATCTGATTTTTATTTAGCATACTGCAGATTACAAGGCGAGCAATTAAAATGCGGATAGACTCATGTCCATATATCGCACGATAACCTCCGGACAGACAGCCTCTCGACAGCCTCCGATAATCTTCCTGTATTATTCATTTATGGAAGGTCCTTCACCCAATTTGTACGTCGTTAATCAGCTGGCAAGTACCCGCGTACAGGCACCGTACCTGTACCGATACCGATACTGACTCTTGGTGGCGATAGCGACACTACATACCAGTTGGTTGGCTCCAATGTCGGACCAGTCTGACAGCAGCAGGGGCATGCGTGCAGCAGAGGACTAATCAACTGTGCGACGAAAGGAGATCGAGCTTGATTCGCATGTGTCCGGAGGCCTAGTTTTCAGGGCACACGCACGAGTTGTGGAGTGATGCCCCTTGCGGACCGCACCCGCTCTTCACATGTGAACTAATTTTGCCGGCGACTGGCGAAACGACGACGGCCGTGAGGGAGCTGAAGTGGCGGCAAGGTCGACAGGTGGGCCACTTTGCGAGGCTGCCCTTTCCAGGTGGCTTTGCACCCGCTCCTCCCTAGTTATACTTTGTACTACGTGCAGTGTGCTCCGCGGTACACGCCCCTTGTGGCAAACAGCCGAGTGCTTAGCGTAGCGCGGCTCAACGCAATAGCGAATGCCATTAAATCCTGACGGGAGTTGTGCTCCCCACTCGTTCCTCGAGAGAGACAGTCCGTCGCAGACGCAGCAGCCAAGCATGTAAAAAGCTGTGCAAATTGAAGTACGCGTGTTGAAGGAGGCTTGCTGGAGGATTTTTCCATTTATCAGTAGCACGGACGAGTTTGAGCTGTGACATAAAGGAGTGCGCCAAGCGTGCGGTGGGAAGCGAAGGAAGCGGAGTGAGGGCGGTGTTGTAGACTCAGCATGGGTTGCGAGTCGGAAGCATAGGGAGCGCAGATAAAGTGGGAACATATTTATGGGGATGCTGCTGTGATAAGCGTGCCACCGCTGCAGAGCACTGATTTAATTGCTGTGGGGTGGGAATGGCAGAATTGCGGACAGGGATGGATCACGAGAGAGACACTGGGGGCAGTAGCCATGGAAGCAGGCCACCGCCTGGTGCCACGCTGCCCCTCAAGCCGGCCCCCGCTGAGGACTTTCAGGTGGAGCTGCAGGTAATGACGCTCTGCTGTACTCCTGTTTTGGATGGTGGTTGCCGATGCTGACAGTCTGACTCCACAGCATTTCCGTCCACTATAGAGCGCAGTGACCCACGTTTGCATGATTTAGAGCTCATGAGTAGTGCTGAGGGAATCGGCAGTGATTGAGGGACGTCTGCAGTGTATAACCAGCCTGCAGGATGTGATAGGAGGGGAGAGGGCTTGTTCAAGCGCTGCTGTCTGCCTTTCCGTAGGGGAGGAGTGTGAAGCGGAATCGGCGAGTGCCAGGTTATCTGGCACCTTCCTTCATGGGGAGCCCATCCCTCAGCTTGGGCACTCACTTGCCCCGTCAGCCAGGCCTGCAGATAAACCTGACACAACGAGGAGATGTAGACATCGGGCTTCCGCCTCATGCTGCTGGATCTCCACCCCCCATGCATAAGTCGCCAGTGCGGCGTGGGATTCAGGGGGAGACGCTTCAGCTCGGCGGCCGTGCACCCTCCACTGCCGTGTTTGGTCTGCGGGATCAGGGCGCGCATGGGGACGTGAATTACATGGGTTCCTCTGTGCGCCTTGTATCACAGAGGCCAGCCTCAGCTCACACCCACTCCGCCCTCGACGCCGTCCTCCTTAGCTCTGCTTACAAACAGAAAGGTACCCACACGGCGCCCCCCTCCCCCTTCTTTCTCTCTCTCTCTCTCTCTCTCTCTCTCTCTCTCTCTCTCTCTCTCTCTCTCTCTCTCTCTCTACCCATCACCGAAGGTCAGCTCTCACTGCCTCACCCGCTCTGTTTCACTACCGTGCCTTCCACCTCTTCCATTTCCAGGTGGAGGGCCTTCTAACTTTGACGGTGCGAAAGTCTTTGCATCCGCGGAAGGTGGGTCCCCTCTTGCCACCTCCACTCCCTGCATTTCATCAGCACCATTGATGTCGTTGATGGGCGATACAAGTTTTGGGCTATTCTTGATCGTTACGGGCCATCACAACGCCAGTATGTCTCGTCCCCGTCCACAGCTTTTCAGCTGCCACCCATGAAGGAGAAGCCCACCCTCTCGCCGTCACTGCTGGCCGATCTGACTAAACCAGAAGACTATGTTACCGTGGACGGCATCACCGGCAACTACGAGCGCATCACCCTCAACAAGGTCCGACCCCCCCCCCCCCCCCCCCCCCCCCCCCCCCCCCCCCCCCCCCCCCCCCCCCCCCCCCCCCCCCCCCCCATGCCTGATTGTCTCCTACATTGAGCCCCCGCTACCCACACCTGCTGTCTCACCCACCCACACCGTCTACTTGCAATACCGTCTCAGTCTAGTGCACTCTCCCTGCTGCTCATTAGACTGCCGCGCCTGGAACCTTTCGCCCTCTTCAGCACGGACCAACCACAGAGTAAGCCCGTCCCTTTCTCTAGGCTGCCTTCCCCTCGCATACGCGCGCCTCGGTCGACGTGGCTTCAGCTGTTAATGCTTGGCTCGGATTGTCGGAATGCTTGGCTGGTTCCGCAGGAGGCAAGCACGCCCGGACACGCTGCAGAACCTGTTGGATGCCTCCGAACAGCTTCGCGGGGAGCTGCCGGAGGAGCTGCCACGAGGGGTGATCACCGCTGATGACGCTGTCATATTCTTCGTCAGGTGAAGAAGCCCCTCACTCTTTAGTCTCTCCGAGCCCATCTAACCAGCATGGCTACGCTACGCAGCAAAATTGACCATCACATCTTCCCCAACTCATTTGGACTCACGCCAGCTGCCCTAAACTTTCTCTTGTCCGCTTGCCCTGCTCTGTGTTGTGGTTGGGCTTACTCACAGCGGTGCCGCGAGCAAGAGTTTGGTTCTCTACTGCAACTTTGCCAGCAATCAGGCCGAGCGCTACTCGCCGTACGAGCTGGTTGTGGTGGGCATGCAGCAAGCTGACCCCGAACACTTTGCCATCTCGCATGGCGGGGTCACCCACATCCGGCCCGGGCAGGACACGGAGGTGACGCCGCTGCACGAGTGGACGCGCGAGAAGCAGCTGTTTAACACGGTATGTAGGCTCCCATTCTTCGGGAAGCACACCCTTGCGAAGGCCTTTTGGCACTGGATCATAGGGATCCGGGTGAAGCGCTACAGCGCGCTGCGGAGACGGCTGAATGAGGAGCTATTAGCAGCGAACGAGCTGTTTGGGCCGAGCCTACGTCGGGTCGCCCACACACTAGCTGAGCTCAACATGAACAGCAGTAGGGCATGGCGGCGTGACGCGGCGACGGGTAAGTGGTGCATGGCGGAGGAGGAAGAGGCGCCGGTGATACTCACTTATCCCCACTGCCAAATCTCTTGTTCCCATACATACCATCCCCGGACTAGTCTCAATCATATCTTCCTTACCGTCAGCAATGACCTGACTCTCGTGACTCGTCCATGCTGTGCTTGTAGCCGGAGAGTGATGAACATTTGGGTCAGATGGACGCCATGCCACTTGCGCGCCAGTTGGGTCTGATTGGGGGGGTGCTCCAAACATTCGGAATCGAGGAATTCAAGGCACGAAGGTTGGGGATGCATGAGAGGGTCACACTGGTGCTGCATTCCGTGTCAGAGTATATCAAAGCGCAGCTGCAGGCGATGGGCGCTACTGTGTTGGAGGAGCTCGATGCCGCGCACCCGCGGACGCCAACGCGGAAGGAGCAGCGCGCCGCTCGCTACTCTCTACCCACGGAGGCCAAGTGGCGCACCGCAAGCGTGAGTCAGCAGGCGGCGCAGGAGAAGGGACAGGAGGCGCGCAAGAGCAACAGCATCAGGAATGGAAAGCTACTCGGCCGCTTTCTGCGCCTGTGCGACGTCATGCTTGTCTCCGGGCTCGTGGAGCTTGGGAAGAGCTCCGTCCGCGAAATGGTACCTCATCTCCGCCAAACCGAATTTCATAACACACACACACACACACACACACACACACACATTCTTCCCCCACCTACACACACGATGCGTAGCGGCTTTATTTCTCCATCGCTTGTATACCAATGCACTTCAGGTCGATGACACTTCTTAACTTCTTGCCCTTTCACCTACGTAGTTGGTTCAGCTACGTTACGGCAGACGAAATGGACTGCTGCAGATCATTGGTGACATGGAGCCCGTCCCGTATGAGAGCTCGGGGACGGGGTCGCCGACGGGGACACGTTACCTGATTGTGTTTTCACCAACTCTCGACATACTCAAGGTAGAGATGTTACTGCTGTTATTCTCTCACCATACATATAACTTTACCTTACAAAAATTTCCATTCCTTTCAATGACACGTTCCGCTGCCTCATGACAGACAGCGATGGGTGAACTAGTCGACGGCATGCTAGATGTCATTGGCGCCACACCGCGGCCTCTCTATTTCACCGAAGTGGCGGAGTACTACGACCCTTTTACTGATGGTTTGTGGCCACCATGTCTTCTCGTTTCTAACGTGCCTCACTGCTGTTCTTCTATCCCCGTTCACCTAAAGTCTTGCTTCTCCTACCTCCACCGTAGCGAAACCCCCGCAGACGCCTAGCATCATGGACTTCTTCCAGTCCAACCTGAACCTTACCCAGATCCGCAGCCAGCTGGAAGATAAGATCGAACATGACTTCAAGACGGGCCTCACGCAGACCTCCATCGCGACCTATGTGAACTCGGATGTGCCCTATGCATTCGCCTCGTCTTGGGACCGGTGAGTTAAGGGCCTTGCCTGGTGCATCATTCAGGGTGTGGTATTTCAGCGCCTCGCCGTTTCAATATGACGCTATAACGACATCTTGCTTGTGTGCCCATGTAGAGAGGCCTACAGCAAGCGCAACCCCTCCCCACTGGACATCTCCAATGACCTGACCACAATGCGCACTTGGCACGCTGACCTAATGGCGGCCAAGAACACAGTGGTGTCGGGTCTCATCCACATGGACTGCACCCGCCTGCGCAACATCTTGATCAGCCCCTCCATGAGGGTCCTCACAGGGATGCATGGCATGCTGCACACTGCGTACACCGAGCATGCCAAGCGCGTAGCCGCCGGGCTGCAGGATATCATCGACAAGTTGCGCAAGCGGCCTTCGGAGTTTCCCGATTTTGCGCTTTACATGGAGGCGATGGGGGCTCACCTAAGCGCTGCGGGGACGGGGCGCAAGAAGGCATCCGAGGAGGTGTTGACTGCCAAGTCTCTGCTTTTCCTTTTGCAGCCGATGTTGGAGAAGGAGGAGATGATGCAGCTGGAGGCGGAGCGTCAGACCGCAATCCGCGAGGCAGATGGCGTGGTGCGGGCCCAGCATGACGGCTCCTCCCCTGTGCCAACGGGGAGCGCGAGAGGGTCATTGGATGGCGTCGGGCGTGGGTCGCCTAGCCCCCTGGCGTCCGATCACGATGATCCGGGCCGGCCCACGCTGCACCGAACTGAAAGTCAGCGCCGGCGTATTTCGCTGGTGTCCACCGAAAGGGAGCTTCTCAACGTATGTGCCCTTTCACACTCCACCTCGCCCGCTACGCCGCGCAATGTGTCTCACTCATATGACTGATATTTATTGGTGTCGGTGGTTGTGGTGGCTCAGACGGGGGGTGCGATGGAGCGCAGTCTATCGGTAGTGCGTGCCCGAATGCGTAGCTCACTTGACGACGTGCCCGAGGATCAGACGGTTGCGCTGCCTTCGTCGCCGACTCAGGAGAGACCCAATTTCGACCCATTCACCTCAAAGCTCCTCATGGAGCAGACGGGGCTCTCGGCAGAGCAAGCCAAGGAGCAGATGGTGCGGGGCTTTACCCCTGCTCCTCGCTAAATACACGCACGCTCGCACGCACTCACGCGCATACGCACGCACACACGCACGCACGCACGCACGCGCGCGCACACACACACACACACACACACACTCGCTCACACACTCTCTTTCTCACACACACACACAAAGTAAAACACACTCACGCACAGGCACACACACACGTACAGACAGAATGACACAGACCGACAGACACACACACACACACACACGCACACACACACACACACACACACACACACACACACAATGTATGTCCAATCCCCATACCTGTTTCTGAACACTACTTACCAAACATGTTTTCATGCGTAGGAGGTGCAAGTCTCACTGTGGTCGGAGATCAACGCGCAGTACCGCGAGTACGAGATATGTTGCCGAGATGCGGCTACCTTCGTCTCCAGTTTTAAGCCTGTCATGAGCAGCGCGCTAATGCAGGCTGCACTGCAGGTCCCTTCTCTCGATGTCCATGAATTTTCTCTCATCACATCTCAACTCACGATTGGCGACACTTGTGATTGGTCGGCGTCCTTGTTAGCGCCAAGCGTTTTGACATCTCAAATGGTGCACAGATGGAGGGCGACATTCAGACGCTGATGGTGCGGGCGAGGCAAGACCTGCTCGTGGACGCATCTACTTTCCCCGCTGCCGCACTGGCAGAGCTCCGCCAGATCTCGGATGAGCTGCAGGCGCAGAAAGCAGCGGCGGCTACCTTCCACCAACACCAGGTGCGGGTTTTGCGATGTGCTTGCAGGTTTACCTCTCTCCCCTAAGACCTTCTCCACCCAAAGTCCATCTTCTCATGCAGCAGCTATGTGTTCTGCCTTCCTCACAGGATCTCCTCAGTACACTGCCTCTCACAGAGCTCTCCGACGTGGCGTTCCGAGCGCAGCACATGGTGGACAGTCGCATCCGACTGTGGGAACACTACGATGCATGGCAGAAATTTTTGTTGCGTCTAGGCGCCACCAACGTGCTGCGCTCGCCGGTAGTCCAGTCGGAGGATGTGCAGCGGGAGGTGCGGTCATTGGTGGAGGTGGTGGAGCAAATGGAGGCGCTGCATGTGAATGAGGACCCGCGCAGCGTACGTGTCCTATTCCCTACCTATTCACACACCATTCCATGTAATCTCGTCCCATTTGTCCCATCCTATTTCATTCCATCACAATATAATCCATGCCGAAACCCATTGCACTGTGTAATTCAGATTTGCAGTATGAAGAACCGCTGAATTGACTGCCCTTTTATGTGCAGACCGACACGGTGACGCCCTCGGAGGCGGCGCTTTTGGGGCAGCTCCGCGGTATCACGGAGCAGTGGACGCGTTATCAGCCTATTGTGGAGCAGCTATGCGATGAGGCTATGAGGCAGCGTCACATCAACCTGCTGCTGCTGCAGCTGGGCCTCATCGCTGAGTACCCGCAGGGGCCACCACCGCCGCCCGAGGCTGTCCAGAATAGTGGCATGGTTGACAGCCTGCTTAAGTCGCGAAGCCTGAAGAGAGCCCGGTCGATGTCAATGCAGAGCTTTGCTGCATCTTTGGTCCCCACGGCGGTAAAGCAAGAGTCGGAGGAGCTGGATTTGGATGCGCACCTCCCCGTGGTGTCCTTCATAACGTTACTCAAGAAAGCTGCCAACACAGAAGAGAGCCGAACGATGGTAGAGGCGATGTGGACGATGGCCATCGAGGAGAAGAGGCTGATTAATCGGCTGGAGAGGTTGAGCAACTCTTGGGACGAGCTGTTCTTTCTGTTCAATTCGCGACGCGTGTTTGGCATCTACCCCTTCACCAACCTGGAGGGGCTGATGGGCATTCTGGAGGAAGGGAAGCTGGCGCTGGAAGAGATTACGCAGAGCCCTTACCTGCTCGGCGTGCGCAGGAGGTACGAGTATGTCGAGAACTTGCTGGCCATACTGCAAAGCCGCGTCGAGGGGATCCAGAGCTGTCAGAGTCTTTGGCTAAGCCTCAGTCGACTGATGCAGCGCCCCGAGGTGCAGTCCGCCATCCCAGACGAGCTGAGTGAGCTGGAGCGCGCGGTGAGCGACTGGAAGATGCTGGGCCTCAACCTCCAGCAAGCCAAAACATCGCTGGTGATGGCCAGCACCGGCCTAAACCCTCCACTCGCCGCCATCCCCGGTCTCCAGACCACCCTACAGCGGTTACAGCGCCACTGCGCTGTGCTGCTGGGTCCCATCCGTGAGGACTTCCCCCGTCTGTATTTTGTGGATGACCATGATCTATTGCAGGCCATCGCCTGCATCGACTCCCCCACTCTACTCACCAAGGCCTTTCTCACATCTGTTTTCCCGGGAGTCGAGGCCCTCCGATGCGTACCCTCCCCTAAACATATAGAGTTTGAGAAGGAGAGTAACGTCGCCGACATCGACGCGGTGGTTGGGCTGGGCGGGGAGTTGATGCCGCTGGTGGTTCCTGTCCGCGTGACCTTTCATTCCACCCTCGCCAGCGTGATGAAGGTGCTCGGGGAGGTGCTGACCACCAGCGTGGCGGAGCACACCCACCGCAGCCTCTCTGCGTGCGCCATCATGAAGGGCGCGGAATGGGTGAGCGCTTTCCCTCTGCAGAGCACGCTACTGGTGGACTCGATGGTCTGGACCGATAGGTGCGCAGCCCTTTTTGCCTAAAGTTGACATTGATATGTCTTTGATAAGTGCCTAATGCTTGAGAGTGGACATCGTTGCTCACCCCCGCTTTACTCCCTCCCGACCTCCGCAGTGTGACCAACGCGCTGAAGGCGTCCGTCGACGGCGAGCGCGGTGCATTGAGGCAGCTCCTGCAGCAGAGCTCTCTCCGCCTGGAGACAATGGCACGACAGGTGCAGCAGGCGGCGCTGTCCGTGGAGGAGTCGATCGCAAGCATAGCTGCGGTTACGCCGAAGGAGGGAGGGCGGGGGGGCGTGGAGGGCAGAGAGGTGACCGGTCAGCCGGTTCGGACGACGACGACAAGGACGCCGGAGACGCCATCCACGGCGGAGCAAGAAGGCGCGCAGGAGCGGCTGGAGCCGCAGGCCAGTCAAAAGTTTGTCGCGGCTGCCCAAGTCGTGCGCGCCTTCAAGGCGCTTATCCAGGCGGGCGTCTACCATCGGACGATCGTCGAGGGCCTCATCGCGACTCAGGTGAGCGAGCCAACCGACTTTGAGTGGCAGCGGCAACTGCGCTACTACTGGGACCGCGACTTGGGCACATGTCTGGTCAACATCGCGGACACATCATCTCGCTACGGCTTCGAGTACCAGGTCGGCATCCCTCTTACCCTTTCTCTCCAATAGCACGACCCATCGACACCTCGCGGAATGTTGGTTTCGTAGTTCCCATGATGCTTGATGTATACCCCTGACCCAACTTGGTGCCAATCGGCAGGGGGCGGAGTTTGACCACCTACACGGCGTCACCCCCGCGATGTTCCCCGGCCTTCTCGGAGCAGTTGCCGGCCTGGAGTCTGCCCCCATCGTCAGCCTCACCTCTCCGACAGACTCTGGCATCGCCACCCGGTGCGCAGCCTTTCCCCCCTCGGCTTACTTCAAATGACTCCCTTTCCATATTTTCCCTGATCTTACATACCACCAAAATATGTCGTTATTCCCGTGACGAAATTGTGGGCTGATTTTGCCCTGTCCTGACGTCGTTGTTGATTGACAGGGCGGTGGCCAAGTCTATGGCGGCGGCCTTCGGACGGTTGTTTGTGCCAATCACGTGCACTGGTCGCATGGACTGCCGCGCCACGGCTGCGACCCTCCGCGCCCTCATCGAGTCGGGGGCGTGGACCTCTTTTGAAGGTATCGACGCACTCATGCCTGAGGTACTCAGTCAGCTGGCGCAGCAGGTCTACGCCATCCGTGAGGTGTGGCCGACCCTCCTTCCCCTTTACCCACCTTCCACCATCTTGCACTCTGACGTCACACGCAGGAAGCTTATCATATGTCGTGGCTGAGGAAACCTATGGTTGTCGTTCGACAGGGCATCGCATGTAGCGCGAATGTCATCGAGATTGGGAGCCTGGAGGTCAAGTTGCGAGACGGCTTCCAGGAGATGAACCCCGCTTTTGTGATGTTCGTCACCGGCCGGAGCAGTGCGCTGTTCCCACCCACATGGTGCAGACGAGATGAGCGTGTGACGGACCGGCAGCTGCCTGAGGCCATGCGCTGGCTCACACGCCGCGTTCATCTGCAGCCAATGGCAATCGAGCTGCCTGTCGAGGTACGCCAAGCCACCCTTCCTCCCCTGTACCTCTGATGCTGTACAGCTGCTCAGCTGGAGTTGGTCACTGATGCGAAGGTTCTGGGATGCCAGGCGTCGCTCCGGATGCTTGGGCTGGCGCAGTCCAGGGCGGCTGCCTCTGCGCTGGCATCCATGCTCGCGCTCGCGAGGTCGCAGGTCCATGGCCTGCACCCCAGCCTTCTAGGCCTAGCCGCTGTGAAGTGCATATTGTCCATCGTCCGGGATTCAGTGGAAGGTGCGGCCCTTTTGACCCTGAACCTACCTGTCTACGCGTTTTATCTCACCCAAGGCATCGTCTCATAGGGGCTCGCCTGTCGTCTTACGCAGGAATTGCGCAAAGTACTGACGCGTTTGAGTATTTAAAGCGCGCGGCGGATGCAGTGTTGACCCCACTCGCGCCACCCGCCAGCCAACCAACAATGAGAGCTCTCATTTCCGAGTTTCTGGCCGACCAAGTTCGCGCCTCTCCGGCCCGTAGCCTCCCGCCTGCCCCCTCGCCGCTGCCTCGCCCCACGAGCAAGCAGGGCTTCTTTCCGGCCTCCTCAATCGTATTCGCCCCGTCCTCCCTCTGTAATTCCCACTTGCTTAGCTTAGTGCCTGCACGACGTTGCTTTCCCTACCCCTCGATTGCCATTGATTGTGTCGAATGGATGACAGGCTGCCATCGGAGAGAGCCCGTCGGAGGGCGAGCTGCGAAGTGCTGTCCAAAGGGCCGCGAGCGATATGCAGGTGCCCGGTAGCGACGGTGACAGAATGCACTCGGTTGGGGTCCCACCCTCTGCTTCCTTTACCTCCCATCACCATCGTATTATATCTTGGCACGCTCTCACGTACTCTGACATTCGTGAAGCTCTTGCTTTGCCCGCCGAATGCCGTGCTCTGCTTACCGCTTCCTTTGCCGGATGTGCGTCAGGCGGTGCTCAATCCCGGTGTAGTGGCCACAGCAGCGCTAAGCCTTCATCAGGCAATGAGGACGGAGACAGTCACCGTCGTTGTCGGGCCAGCGGGGGTGGGGAAGACGGTTGTGCGGCGAGCTCTTCGTCGCGGGCTGGAGGCGGCTGGGGTGGAGGTTGCGGAGAAGCTGCTGTTCCCTGCCTCCCTGAGCTTACAGAGCCTGCTAGGCTCCGCGGTGGGTGGCGAAAACTCCTTCGCCTTTCCCGACCACGCTGCCTCTGAGGCCGCCAGTCTTCACAGCAGCCGTGCGAGCAGCTTCAGTGGTATCGGCTCCCTCGCCTCGGCGAACGCCGCCGAGTTGGCGGCGATTCTTGGCGTGATACGGCTCATGTTGCTGCCGCCGCCTGAGATGGAGCAGGCGGAGCTCGAGGACATCTGGACTGGCGGTGGTGTGGGGCCATCTGGTCCCGGAGAGCAACAGGGGCGCAGCTCCACTGGCTCCGTCGAGGTGGAGGCTGTATCTGCCACACCTCCTGGAACGAGTAACCGGCCGGGTAGCATGCAGTCTCCCGGCGTGATGCTCCCCTTGTCGCCCCTGCGCAGCGGCAGCCTGCAGTTTAGCAGCCAAGGCTCTCAGCCCGGGTCTGAAGTGAAGTCATCCCCTGTCGCGCTCAGTCCGTCGCCAGTAGCGCCTCGCCGCATTGCTAAAACGCCTCACAAGACTTGGCTGGTGCTGGATGGGCCGCTGGTGGGGCCGCAGGCCTCCATACTCTTCCCGCTCATTGCTGGCGGCCACCTCTACCACAGCTCCGCTGGGGGAAAGCTCTCTGTGCGGCCTGGCATCCAGGTAATTTGATTAGTCCCTTGCCAGCTGGGCCATTTCGAACTCCTCACTCTCCATCCCTGTGTGTGTGTGTGTGTGTGTGTGTGTGTGTGTGTGTGTGTGTGTGTGTGTGTGTGTGTGTGTGTGTGTGTGTGTGTGTGTGTGTGTGTGTGTGTGTGTGTGTGTGTGTGTGTGTGTGTGTGTGTGTGTGTGTGTGTGTGTGTGTATGCGTTTCTGCGCTTTCCCTCAATCATCGTTTCATCGTGTGTCTCTCAGTTTCCTCACCTAGTCCTCGCACTTCCCACTCGACCATCTCCAAAAAAATACGCATCACCTGTCAGCTGCCCTGTTCGCATATCAAGTACGAAGTGATGTGGCTGGCATATCCGAAATTTTTTGTGTCTGTCTAAACCAAAATATGGCATGCACACCGCCATCACCCTCCTCATTTCTCCCTCTCGCTTTCGCCCTCCTCCACATTACCTCCACTCTATGACTTCTCCGTCCCCTTTCGACAAAAGGAGGACGTGACCCGTGGAATCTTTCTGCTAGGCGCATTCCCTCACACACGTAGTTAACCTCTCACTCAGTCCCCTGCCCTTTCTGAATTTATCGTCTAAACTTTGCACACCATCCCTTCTCCCCCCGTATTCACCTCGACTAACCTTTGCTTTGTTTTCGAAACAAACGGCCACCCTAGCAGGCTGTCGTCTATTTTCGGATCTTGACGCGCCAATCCCATTCGTCTGCACATTGTTCCTCCATCGTCTCAATCTTCCTAACTCATTCATATCCATGTGCACTGACCCTGCCGTCCCACCGAACTCGCCCTCCTCCTGCCTCTATGCAGGTTGTGTGGGAGACAGACAGCCTAGCGGGAATGAGCCCCGCAGACGCTACATCTGTTCGGGTGGTTCATCTCTGCCGAGGCCCCGTGGCTGGCGCAGACGCGAGCATTGAGACGCTCATGACTCACCTGCCCTCGCTCATGCCGCACAGCCAACTGAACGACGGCACACTGGGGAAGCTGCCTCCTCTGTTCATGTCCGTCCTCCAAATATGGTCGCGCTTCCCCGCAGTCGCACTCAGCGATGCGCAGCAGATGTCGGGGCGTCAGCAGCACGCCGCCGCCGCTGTGGGCGACCTCTTCCTGCAACTTCTCCGTGACAACTTGAGCGGCATGGCGCCACAGGCTTGTGACACCTTTCTGAAGATGGCCTTCGTATTTTGTTTGCTGTGGGGCTTTGGCGGGTGCCTCACCACAGGTTACATCCTTCTCTGTACGGCTTCGCACACACACACACACACACACACACACACACACACACACACACACACACACACACACACACACACACACACACACACACACACACACACACAAACAGACACACACACTCGGTCACTCACTGACTAACATACTCACGCACATACTCACGCACTAGTGGCGTATCTATCTTAACCCATTGTCTTAGCTAAAAGATGTGAATTCACTTACCCACTTAACTTCACAGTCACATGCCACCAACTCACTTTTCATTGCGTATGACGATTATGAGCTCAGTTAAGGTTCCTCCCTCTATTTCCAGACAAGCAACGGAAGCGACTTGAGACTACAATACGGCAGTACGTTAGCGGCTCAATGCCCGAAGCTCTTCTCCCAGAGGTATGCGCGCCCCCGTCACTGTTCCCCGACACTGTGGCAGATCGACGAGAGAGGTCTGAGCCGTTGGGTATATGAGGGTGTCTGACACTCCTGGTGGCGTCGTGTGTCGCAGCAATCGCTGTGGGATTTCCGGTTAAGCCATCGTCGGTGTGAGTGGGTTCGATGGAGCGAGGACATCTCGGAGATGTTGTCCGCGAAGATGGTGAAGCAAGACGCGACGCAACTGGTGGTGAAGTTTCAGGGGTTGGCTGTGGGCGGCAACGGGCCCGAGATGCGCGTGGTTGTGCCCACTCCCGTCACCGTGTCTCGTCAGTACGTGGCGAGTTTAACCTTGGCAGCGGGCGGTAACCCTCTCGTGACGGGGCCCTCAGCATGTGGGAAGTCGCTGATGCTCCAACACCTCCTGGCTGCCAGCCCTATCCTCGCTCCCACCGCCACGCATACCATGTTCAACCGTCTCAGCGTGTCCAGCACCGGGCTGGAGATGCAGGAGGACCTGATGGCCACCCTCATTAGAGTGCATCCCACTTTACTGCGACCCGTCATTGGCCGTTCTGCGGTGATGGTGGTGGATGACCTGCACATGCCACTGCAGGTGTAGCAACACTGCATATCCTCACATTATTGCACCTCTGTTGTTGTTCCCTACCGTCGTCAGCTCTACCACGTAGCCGCGCCAATACTGACTTGCGCTTTGCCGACATTGTAGACGCAGATGCCCGCATCGCCAGAGCAGCTGGGCACCGTGGCGCAGCAGCCCGAGCCGCTTGAGTGGTTGCGGCAGGTGGGCGACGCGCACAGCGTGCTGGACATGTCCACGGGGGCGCGCGTGTTGGTGCCCAAACTCCAGTTGTTGGGCGCTGCGGTAGGAAGCAACCTTCTGGTCAGTGCCCCGCCCCGCCCCAGACACTCCCTTCCCCTTCAGGCGCTCCATCCTCTGCGACAGCAGTAATGATTGAGAAGGACCCTGACACACTGTGATGCTGTTTCTGGCCGTAGACTGGAAGCTCGCAAGCTAGCCTTCGTTTGCTTCGCCATTGGAACGTGATAACGATGTACGAAGATGAGTCTCGATCGAAGGCGAGTGCGTATTTGGACCCCATCATGGGCAACGCTGTGCTTCCACCCCTGGCGGAGGCGCCCACGCTGCTACAGGGAGTGGCGCAGCGGCTGCTGCTGGCGACCTCGGAGGCGGTGTCACACGTGCATGCCGACGCGCTCGCCCGCGAGTTGGCTCGTGCCACTCTCGATGCTGCCGCAAGCTTGCTGAGGGCAGAGGCTGCAATCCGAGCCCTTGGACCAAGCTCCACCACGTGCGTGCAACTATCGCAAGTGAGCTCCTCCCTACTGGACGGTGTAGCGAGAGGGGCTGCTCCCGCTGTCCCGCCTGCGGGATCAGCGTCCTCTACCCCGCAAACCTCGACGACAGGAGGCCGAGAGGACTTGTCGTCCGCTGCGACCCCGCCCTCCCTCCTCTCGTTTCAGAGGCTGGAGCGCATTCTTCTCCGAGTGCGGAGCGTCCTTCAGAAGCAAGCCCGCGCGGTGGAGAACGACCTTGTCGTTGCGTCGATGCTGCGCAAGCACGTGAGTCTCCACCACTTGCTACTGCTTCAGCTCTCTCCATCCTGCCATCCTTGACCAGTCCCGCACCTTTGATATCTACACGGCTTTCTTTTCGATCACGTTTTCTAATTTCCCGAGTGCACTGCATATATGTTCGTTCCAATACCATTCGTCCCCCTCTACCTGCTATTGTTGCTTCTGTCATTAAATACTTTGTTGAAGCAGCCTCGACCTGCAGCTAGCCACGCTTGCTTATTTTGTTTGCGAGACGTCCGCGCTTGCGACGATTCTCTGCGTGCAATGACTTGATTTATGTTGGAAAAGCTGACGGCGAGGTGTTGATGGTCGAACTTCAGGTGGGCTACATTTGGCTGCACGAGGCGGCTCGTGAGCTGAGTGACGAGCTGCCGATGGAGATTGGCCGAAAGCTTCGGCGCGAGCTCGTCGACCACGCCGCCGCCGCGTTTTCGTCTTTCAACGAGGGTGTGGTGACGCACCCGCCGCGATGTAAAGGGATGACGCGTGTGGAGTGGGCATCCTTGCTGGTGGAATCGTCGGAAATGGACGTGTGGCAGCTTTCGCCGGTCGACCTGGCGGCAGTTCACGCGGAAATCACAAAAGCCACCGACAGTAAACTGGTATATTATATATATGCGTAGTCCGACTCTCACTTCATTTTGGCATACGCTTGTTACGCAACTATTTATTTGGATGAGAGTTAATCCTATCTTTGCTCCTGTGCCTGCCTTCGATTTGCCTGTTCCAGGGGCTGGGGAAGGAGGACGAAGCTGCGGGAGGCAGCGACTCGGACTCGGACCTCAGCGACGACACGGAGGACGAGTTTTGGGCGAAGCAGAAAAAAGCGTACAGCAGTGGCGCGTCGCAGCGACAGCGGTCGAGCCGGGGTAGCATGGCTGCTGGAGCGTCAATCCGGAGCATGGGCGCGCTGGGAGGCGGCGCGCAGAGCTCGCGAAGTCTGGGTGGTGGGATGTCGTTCCGTAGCGTGCGACCCGCGATGCCGTCCTTCCGCGCCCCGCCGCTGCTCGGTTCGTCGCGCGTTCATCCCTTCGATCCGGAAAAAACGTGGTCCGCGTTGGCTCGATTGAGACTAGATGTACCTGAGCTCAGCACTACCATCACACGGCTTCAGTGGAACCTGGCGCAGGGATGGGAGCTGGGCAACACGTTGCTGGTGGGTCCTCCTTGCAGCGGACGTACCTCGGCCGCCTGTTTGGCCGCGGATCGCATGCTGGGTTGGCGACCTGTGGTGCTACAGGAACTGAGCTCGACCATGGGTGCCGAGTACATGGACCCCGCCTTCCGCGCCACAGCTTTCCTCCAACAGGTACGCCACCTGCTATTTATCTTCTCGCCTTTCTCTTTTGCGCGGCGGTCTTTTCAAATGAAATGCGCACTGTGATGTCTTTTGTTCGTTGGCTTCGCTATCTCTTGTGTTGTTCAAGAAACTCAATGAAGGTGCGTGCAAATTTTTTTGTTAGGTTGCGTTTCATATGAAGTTATAGGGGGTTTGCGGCTGATTTGTTTAAGATATCACTGTTGCTGAGACTGTGTCGAATGTGTTGTTGCACTAATGGCGTGTCGCAATGTTGTGAACGGCAGCTTCGCACGGATATCGGCGGCGTTGTGATGTCAGGTGGCAACGCGGTGGTGGTGATCACGGACGAGCTGACAGAGGATGACGCGGTGATGGCGATGCTGCAAGAGCTGCTCACGGGGTGGCGCCTGGGCGACCAGCTAATAGATCTCGTCCACATCGATCAACAGCGAAATGAAGAAGAGGCGTACAGCGACTTGAAGGAGCGCGTGGCGAACGCGACGTCCATCACCCGCGCGCGCAGCTTCCGTGCCAACCTTAACCTGGACATCCCCAGTAACCCCTCCGCGGCGGACAAATCATCCTTCGTCGAGGGCATTGAACCGGCCGGGATTAACAAAGCAACGGCGCCCGCCACACGGACCGGCGAGCCCGATGTATCGTCGCCCGTGACAGTTTCCAACAGCGGTGTCCTCATGGAAGAGTGGCGACGTCAGTCGGTCACGTCTGCGGGCGTCGTGGCGCACAGGAATAGCAGCGCAGCAGGTGTGATTGGTGATGGTGAAGGAAAGGGTGGGGGTGGAGGGGGAAAGAAAGTCGGTGGAGGTGGAGGTGGTGACGGTGGTGGGGGGCGAGGTGGTAGACGCGGGCCGCTGGTGATGCCGTCAGATGAATCAGCCATCGTTTCGATCGCGGCTATTGGGGCGGATGGGTCAGCGATGTTCGGCGCAGACAACGGTTCCGCTCTGCGCCTGCTGCGTAGTCATGCGCGTTCTGTGGAGTCTGCAGAGGAGGCCAACAAGTCAAGCACGCTGCCGGCTGCGTCGCGTCTGGCGGCGGGCAACGCGGAGAAAGAGGTGGCAGAGTTTCCATGGCGACTAGAGAAACACGCTACGACGCAGAGGATCCGGAAGAAAGTACGGTGCGTTCTGATGGTCAGCCAGGAGCGCTACCGGGAGCTGCACAAGCTGTTCCCGGCGCTCATGAACGCGCTGCAGGTGACTCGGCTGGGGGAGGTCCTGTCGAAGGAGATGCAGAAGAAGGCCGCGGAGTGGATGCGGGAGAAGGCGATGGTAGCGTTGCTACCGCCACAACTGAAGGCGGCGCACGAGTTTTTCAAAAAGCCTCCACCGATCTACGACAGCCCCGCTCACCAACTGCCCAATGCCAAAGACGTCTTTCAGGTGGCTAGGTCACATACGTATGGACCGGACGTGAAAGAGTTTCCGGTCGAGTATGAGGAGGAGCCGGACGAAGTGGAGGGGGCGGCTGGAGAGGTGGTCGGGCAGCAGTCGGAGGAGCTTGATGTGTCGATGGATGTTGTGTCTCGTGAAAATCAACTCAGTCAGATGTCGGCAGGGGGCACGCCCACTAAGGCTGTTATCAGTAAGGCGGCGCTGGAGCAGAAAACAGAAGAGGTGAGGGCGCGGATGGAAGAGGAAGAGAAGCTGGATGAAATTAAACTGCCGACGGTCGAGCTTCAACCGCACAAGGATCAGGTGTTGGACGAAGAAATCAGGTTGGAGGGGTTGCCGCCGGGCTCCATCTCTTCGCGGAGAATGGCCACGGCGCTGATCGCCCTCCACAGCACCGTGCAACAGGTGGCCATATGCACTCGCCCAGCTCTCTCACTAAGTGTTTCATACTCACGCAGTGATTCAATCATTCATAGCTTGTTCATAGTCAACAATGCGCGCGCGAACACACACACACACACGAACATACACACACACACACACACACACACACACACACACACACACACACACACACACACGAACACACACACACATATGCGCACACACACTCTTACGCACGCGCGCGCGAGCAAACCCACACGCACACACACACGCACACCCCACCAGTATGAGCGTGGTACATGTGACGTGTTCAGGCTTATGCGGCCTTCAGCGAGGAGACGGGCATCAGGTGTGTTGCCCCAGTGAGCAAGATCCGCGAGGTGATCAACCTGGTTGGGCCATTGCTGAGCCAGCACCGCAAGCTGCTAAGCAACGGACAGGCTGCGCTACACATCAGCCTCAGCAAACTCCAAATTATCGAGACGGCGGAGATTACGAGCGCGTATGTGCCCCTCCTCTTCTCTTTCAGTATTGCGGAAGGTCCTGGACGATTTTTTTACTGTCACATACTGTGCTCGTTGCCACTCTGGATCGCGAATATTGCGGGAGGACATCGCTGATGGAGCTTGTCGTTGCTCTCTCTAATTGCAGGGCGGAGACGGACATGGTTGCCCCTCGTCTCGAGGCGGCGGCGGAGTATTCTTCGAAGCTATTGGTGCGTGTGACGGCCAAGCACCAAAAAGTCGACGAGCTGCATGCGGCGGTGATGGCCGACGAGCAGCGTATCCGAGACGCGCAAGCAGAGCAAGAAAGCGTAAGTGGGGCGCTGCTCATTTAGGGTATTGACTTGTGGGATGTGCCCTTATGAGAGGTGCCCTTGCGAGGGGAAGATGTGGGGGGAGCTGGCGACTGTTGGTAAGGCGTGCTGATGAGATTCGATTGCACACCAGTTACGCGCACAAGCGGACGCTCAGCTGCAGGCGGCGCAGGACGCATATGATGAAGCCACCGAGCAGGTGGTGGAGCTGCACGATGAGGATATCAATGAGCTGCGCAGCTATCATAGCCCTCCAGGTCTGCGCCCCCTTTTTGCTTGCAGTCAATGACCCGTCAATCCACTCTAGGTGTTGTTAGTGTTTGATACTACTGTGCGTGTGTATATGGCTGGTGGGCTGTGTGATTGTCATTTGGGTTAATGTGCTCCCGCCTTCTTATGTTGTTCGCCAATGTACGCTTTCATGCGGAAGTTAGTGCCTTGATATCTTCGTGCAATTATGTAGATTTGTGGTCATGTGGGCCTGTGTTTGGTGACGTTAATGATGGCTAGCGTATGCTCTTTCTTATTGTTCGTGCATACTTAGATGCGCGTTCTTTCGGATCGAAACTCCGGCTTGTGCATGTATGTATGTGTTTGAACGGATGCGGGTGTGTGTGTGTGTGTGTGTGTGTGTGTGTGTGTGTGTGTGTGTGTGTGTGTGTGTGTGTGTGTGTGTGTGGGGGGGGGGGGGGGGGTCTCCATTGCTCTAAGCATCGTTACGTATGCTCATATACAGGTCTTGTGCAAAAAGTGATGGAGGCGGTGTGCATCCTTTTCGACCAGCCCATCGACTGGAAAAGCGCGAGACAGCTCCTAGCAGGTTACGATGCCTCATCTGACCAGGTGAGGACTTTCTATTTGGGGCTTTGGGGCTGAAGAAGTGAGGTTGGGCAAGTATGAATGTGTTGTTAACCTTACCCCCCCCCCCCCCCGAATGTTCCCTCCTCTCTATTTGTGCATATAGGAGAAGAGCCGCCCAAAGCGCTCCCTCAAGTCCCAAGTTCTCAATTACGACCTCAGTGGAGTCAGCGATGTGGTGTTCAACAAGCTACAGTACTTCAAAAACAACCCGAGCTTCAACCCCTCCGCGGTCAGCCAGGTCAGCAAGGCTGCCAAGAATCTGTGCATGTGGGTGCTGGCCATCGAGAGCCACACCGGCATGCGGCGTGCTTTCAAGATGCGATACGCGAGAGCAAACGAGGCCGATGGAGTGGTAGGGGTTAGCCTGCGCAGCTCCTTCGCGTACGTGCCGAATGTTGCGCTGGCTTAACTTGTCCTGCGTGGACGATGAAATGTGCTCTGCTGTGTGCAGATAATGAACATCCGGGCGGTACAAGAGGCGAAGCAGGCGCAGCTGGACTCGGCGCGGGAGCTGCTGGGACAGGTGAAGCTGCAGCATGAGATGGCGGTGGAGAACGAGAAGATGCTGGCCAGTCAGCTGGAGAATCTGCGCACCAAGTTTGGCCACTGCCACCGCATGCGCCTGGCTCTCTCGCTGAGCAAGGAGAAGTGGAACAAGCGGATGGAGAGGTTGAAGGAGCAGACGATGAAGCTGCAAGGCGACTCTCTACTGGCGGCATGCTCCGTTGTGTATATGGGCCCGTTGCCAGAGGCGCTGCGAGCTGAGGTTCTCGATGAATGGAAGGCGGCCCTATCCGACAGCGGGGCTGCTGTTGCATTCAGCCCCGACTTTCACCTCCACTCCTTCATGGCCATCCGTGACAAGGGGGGGAACTACATCCCGCGGAAAATCCAACTTGACTCGTTGCGCAAGGAGAACATGTTCCTCATGCGCTTCACTCGACAACCGCCGCTGCTTTTCGACCCCAGTGGGGAGGGTTTTGCATGCCTGCGCGCCCTTCACCCCTCCCACAACTGGCAGACCATCGGTATGAGCGAAACGGGCTGCATCAGCCGAGCGCTAGACGCGGTGGCGGCAGGTGGCAACGTGCTACTCCGTCTGAACGAGTACAGCATTAACCTCAACATGCTCACCCACCTCGCCTCCTCCTACCAGGTGAGCCCTTAATCTCACCCTCATGCGTGGCGTCTTTCTCCCCTTTCCCCTACAATGCTGTGAAGTGACATGTCATGAAGGTGCGAAACGGGGGTGTGAGCACTGATTCGCTAACTGTTGGTAACATGTCGTGCGGAGCAGGAGTTTTTGAGCAACACCAGCGGTGCCTTCGACCAGGGGCACCGTCTGTATGTCTACGTCGAAGGTCGCCAGTTTGAGCTGCCACCCTTGGTACACGAGTTATTCACCATCGTCGACTTCACTCTAGGCGGAGACGTGAGCATCCCTCCATTTTCCCCACCACCGTAAACAACAAGACGTAAATTAAAATGTGATGCTGTGTATTGGATGGCTTGTAACTTCCGTTTGTTGCTCTTTTAATCAAATAGGGCTTGGAGCAGCGCGTTCTTAGCCTGATCACCGGCCGACTGCTGCCCAAGTTAGAGCAGAAGCAGCGCCAGCTGCTCATTGCCAAGGGCACACAGGTATGTACTTTACCCTCTCCTCCAGCCACCATCACCTGCTCCGGCAGCGTGCTTGTTGACAATGTCGTGGGCTCATAGCATATGCGCGGGATTTTCGGGTCATTGATGCAGACGATCGTGGTGGATGACTTGGAGAGCAAGATACTGCGTTTTATCAGCAAGGCCACCAGCGTGTTGTGGGAAGACAGTGTGCTGGTGGAGACCATCTCATCGAATGCGGAGCTGCTGGATGCCCTGCATGCGGAGATCCAGGGCTACAACGCCGACCTGCACAAGATCTCCCGCATTCAGGCGCGCTATCAGGGCGTCGCGCAGTTGGTGTGCGAGCTTTTCCACGCGATGTCTGCCATGGCGCCCGCTCAGCCAGCTTTCCACATCCCTCTCGCGCTCTACCTCGGCCTCCTCAAACAAGCGCTGCGAGAACGGGGCATTGGCGCCGGTGAGCCCCACGCCAACAACCTGCCCTCTCGGCTGTGGCGCATCCCTCTCAATACTGCGCTCTTCAATAATATATGTCCTCATGCCCACTCTGTCTGTGTGATGTGTGCTCGTCCCTTGTAGCTTCACCGATAGGCAGCGAGGACAGGATCCCGGATCCAGAGAGCGTCGAGCTGCAGAGCGCGCGTGCGGTGGAGATGGTCGCCACGGCGTCCCTTTTTACGCAAGTGTCGCGTCGGCTGCCGCGCTGCCTCTCGCGCGTGTTGGGTCTGGCGTTCGCGAGCCGTGTCCTGGAAAGGACAGGGCACATTGTGGCGGAGGAGCGGCGCTTCCTCCTGCATATGCTTGCCACGCCCTCGGGGCTGGAGAGTCTGCGTAACACTGGCGTCCCCACCGGTACTAATCGGTGCGCCATGCCAAAAGAGACAGGCAACGAGGAAGAGGAAGAAGCACAGAGCGAGGAGGAGCGTAATGAGCCTGAACTGGGTGAGCCGTCCCCCTTTACTCCAGCGCCGCCACGTTGCGCCTGGGACGGAAAGCCCCACCGAGTTAGCACTGCGATGGAAGCTGTTGCACTTTGCGGCTGTTAGACAGAACATTGGTTATGTGTATGTCGTGATTTATTTTCTATGTGTGTATATTTGTCTGTGTTTTCTAGAATATTTAAGTTAGGATGTGTGTGTGTGTGTGTGTGTGTGTGTGTGTGTGTGTGTGTGTGTGTGTGTGTGTGTGTGTGTGTGTGTGTGTGTGTGTGTACCGTTGTGTCTAACTATGTCTTTTGTGGAGCAGGGCTGGCAAAAATGAGCTCGGCTGTGTCCAGGTCATCTGCAAGTGCCTCCATGACTCGAACACCCAGTGAGGTACTCGCTGGGATGCAGGCGGCAAGCAAGGCATTGGGCGCCTCGCTGTCTTCTTTGTCGATGGGGGCGCCGTCAGGAGGCAAACCCACGTCGACGCTGAAGGGGTCCAAGACGATGAGCGGAAAGACGATCACCGGCTTGCGCGTCGGGTCGCTCGGTCGCCGCGTCCCCTCCTTCGCGACCTCTTCCGTGCCGAGCCAGCTTTCCAGCAAGGCGACGTACAGCCGACAGGCCAGCACTGCTGCCGCCTCCGGGTACGAAAGTGACGAGGAAGAGGAGAAGGAGCAGCATTCGTATCTACGTCCGATGCACGCCAGCCTCTCCTCAGGGCCATCAGGCGGCCCCCTCCCTTTCGATGTCACCCCCAAGATTCTGCTGACGCCGCGAAATAAGACGGGGAGTAGGGCAAGCAGAAAGGAAGTGGTGGAGGAGCCGCCGCCGAAGCATGCGCCGCTGTTGGGGGGCAGACTGGGTCGCGAGCGGTTGGAGTCGAAGCAGAGCGAGTGGCCCAGCAAAGCACTCCTGGATGATCTCCTCACATTAGAGGTAGATCCCTCCCCACCACGTGTCTCCATCATGCCCCATATACTCACCTTCTCCTGTCTGACCCTTTCCCTTCCTGATATGACCGTGTTCTGCCCATCAGGAGGCGTACCCCGACCAGGACGCCTTTTACGGAATCATCGACGCTGTTCAGCGCAGCCCCGAGGCATGGCACGCGGTGTGCCTCTCGCCCTGCCCACCCACCGCGCTACCTTTGCCATGGGGTGTGCCCCTCCGCCCCCTATCGCGCCCTCGCTCTGCCCGCACACCACCCGAGTCGCTCTCGCGCCCCAGCAGCGCCGGCTCGCTCGCACCCATTGAGAGCAACAGCCGTCACGGAACTCCCTCTTCCACTGGCCGACAATCGTCTAGCGGGCGACGACCTGCTGATGACCAGGTGCCCTCTTATTTATTTTTTATCTTGCTCTCTTTTTTCTCGACCTCCTCTATTTGTCCCTCACCCGTTCTATGTTGTATGGATGGACCAGGCGGAGGTGGAAGAAGAGGAGGAGACAGGTACACTGACGGACTTCCAAAAGGTGGTGCTCTGCTCCGTGCTGTGCCCCAATCGGCTGGCGGCATCCTGCGACTGGCTGCTGCAGAAGATGTTGGGGGCCGCCACGGAGGAGAGTCAGATGCTGAGGCTCTTTAGCACATTGGCGGAAACCCCGCCCCATGCGCCGCTGCTGCTACACACCTGGTACGGAGAGGAGCCCGCTCTGACATTAAAGCAGGTCAGAGCCTCCTTCATCCATTTACGATCACAAATATGCACATGCGCACACATACACACGCTTACACAAGAGCGCACGCACATACACAAACACACACGATAATATACTTTTGCAGACATCATGCCTCGTGTGCTTCTGTGTCTCGCACTATTTTGCATCTGCTACTCGCTGACACAAGCAGGTACACCCATATACACACACACGTGCGCGGACGCACGCAACCAGACACACACGTACATTACACATAGATTCACTCATCTTGCGGATTGTGTTAAGCAAATTGACGTACAATCCGCATGAATTAGATAGGAGCACCGCATATCCACTGACTTGGTTCCTTGCGCGCTGCTTCAGTTGTCGGAGTGCGTTGCGGAGGACGCTGAGAGCCCCTACAGCTACACCTCGATGCTGCAGAGCATGTCTCCTTTGGCGGGACAGGTCACGAATAAGCCGGTGGTAATGGTGGTCTCGCTGGGGCAGGGGCAGACAGTGGAGGCGGACATGGCGCTGGTGGAGGCGAAGAGCGCAGGGCAGTGGGTGGTGGTGCTGAATGCTCACATGGACTACAAGTGGTGCTCTGACACTACACAGCAACTGCAAAGTACAGAGCACAACGGACTGGCGCCAGGTTTTCGCCTGTGGCTGTGCACACAGGCGCCCAAACTTGCCGCTGCGCCGAGTACGCTACTGAACAGCGTGGCACTTGTCGCTCTCCAGCCTCCCACCTCGGTTATGGACTTTATGGTCCGCGCGCACGTGTCAATATTTGCGACTTCAGGAGCAGGCGGGATGACTGCTCGAGGGGTGGAGGCGGAACGATGGCGCACGCACGTTTTTGGCCTCGCCGTCGCCATGTCTGCGCTGAGTAAGTTCTACTGCCCAAGCCACATGCTAACGTGGACAGACGCTGACTTCCAAAAGGTTCGTTGCAGCCCAACAACCCATCATCCAGCATCCCAGCCATTCGACGCCTTAGTCCCAATCTCAATCTTCTGTGACGTCAAGTAAAAGGGAGGGAAGGGGGGCAATGTATGTTTGCTTGCTGGTGGTGATGCTGACCTTATCGATAACACCCAGCTGATGCCTTCCTCGACCCACCCACTCCCTCACCTCCACCCCACACCTTTTCTCAACAGGGCGTTCAACTCCTGCAGCGCATCTTCGCCAACATGCCCAACCCTCGCTTCCTGGACTACCCTTCATTGCAGCGCCTCCTCCGCTTTCTTGTCTTTGCGCCCGCCACACCCGGTGAGCGCGCTGCCCGTCGCACGTCCGAGGTCCTCTACCGCCTCCTTACACACGACATCCTCTCCTTCCATTACCCTATCTACAGCAAGGTAGGCCATCCCCGCTTTCACCTATTTCATTACCTATATCTCTCCTGCGGCTTTTTCCTGTCATCTGCATATTTCTCGGCGCGAAACGCTACTCACACCGTGTATCTCGTGCTAACAGAAGCCGAGGTCAGAGGAGGGCGGGCCGCTGGTGCCCAACAGCCTCGTTGAGTTGACGCGGTTCATTCGTGAGGAAGTGCCGTCTGGGATCACGCGCCAGCAGTTGCTCACCACGAAGCCGTGGCTGGACTTGGCGCGTGAGGGCGCGGAGTCGGTGGAGGTGGCGAAGATGTTGAAGGAATGCCTCCCACTGACAGGGCATCAGCCCACCAACCTGGACCTCCTTCCCGCTCCTCTCGCCCTCTCATGTGAGAGCAAGCCCTCCCCCCCTCCCCCTATCCTCTCTCATTCGATTTCTTTCGGACTCGCCACAAGGCTGTCAGCGATCTGATAATGAGCCTGTCTCTGATTGTCGGTGATGTGTGTGCGCATTTTTCGTGCAGCTATGAGCGCTGCGCCCTTCATGAGCCCCGGGCGACTGTCGCTATGGGCCACCGAGCTTTTGAATACGGCGGGCATCGTCGCCGCGTTGGCGAACAGCTACAGTGAGACCATCGAGGTCGCCAGCGCCGCCCAATCTAAGATATCGAGGCTCGAGACGTTATTGCTAGAGGTGAGCTTCAACACACCCCACTATCGCCTCCTCCCTCGCTCCTTTATCACAAATTCACGGCCGTCGTAGGATCCTTCGGTGGGCGTGCTTGATGTCCAAGAGGATGTACCTGAGCTCAGACGGTGTCGCGCTCGGCAGGCGATGCGAGAGGAGACGGTGCACATTCTTCATATCTTTCAGATCGCAGCGACGGACCTGCAGGCTGTCGTGGCGGCCATCTCGTTCCCGTCCTACACTTCGCAGTATACCATTCAAGTAGCTGAGGCTCTCTCGCTGGGCCGTATCCCGCCGCGTTGGATGCCGGACGGTATCGTGGGCGCGAGCGGGGGCATGTCGAGCGGCGACGAACCTGACCTCGCGGACTGGCGGTACCTGCTCCAAGCAAGGTTAGAGTTTCTGCGAGGATTCCGGGATCTCCCCAACGGGCAGCCCCCCGTGTGGGAGCTCTGGGTGCTGGCCTACCCCCGTGCGGTCCTCAGCGCTGTCGTTCGCTCCTTCGCCCTCGACAACGCCATCAGCACCTCCTCCGTCGCTTTCCGCACGGCGGTGATGTCGCCACAGGACGGCGGCGGGCGCGATGAGGGGGCGACGACCTGTCCGCCGTCGTCTGGAATCTATGTTGGAGGGATTTACTTGCAAGGCGCGAGGTGGGACGTGGGCATGAGCTGCCTGGAGGAAGCGGAGAAGGACAGGGCGCACAACGCACTGCCTACAGTCTGGTTTTTGCCCACTCATAAGGGCGCTCTCGCCGGCTCGGGTACCCTGACGGGTCTCCCGGTGTGGGATTGCCCTCTTTACTCGGTTCCTGGTCACGCAATGGCGCATGAGGACCGGGAGCTGGCCGTGCTTCGACTCGAGACGCGGCGCAGCCCCGACGCGTGGACACGTGCAGACGTGGTGGCGGTTCTGTCTGTCTCTGGCATGGCGTCTTGGTAGGCGACGGCGACCTTCGACGGGTGTTAGACCTCGTTTTATATAAATCCGTAGCCGTTCCCGCAGATAGTCGTACAAATACTACATGTGCAGTAAATCTGTACATTTAGGTCCTTCTGCAGCCGGAAACGAGGTACTCGAAAGGTGCGTTTCATATATTTCCGCAGCCGCAGATACATATAGCTGTTGCAACCGCTACAAATACAGATTACACAAGCATCGCTGCCTCCCATGAGGCCATGACGCCGCCATGCCCGCGCACTCCAAGCTTCTTTGCGCTAGCCATCGCGGTACCGGGTAGGCGGGTATGCTGCAGGTGAAACTTTTTGGAGCGATGGCCGCGCAAAACCATGCGATATCCTTGTCGGCGTGCCAGATGAGCCAGCTTTGACCAACCTCCTCACCGCCGCCTTCCTCACCCTCCTCGAACACACTGTCCGCGCCTTCCTTTTATGCACCACGCTCCGTGCACTTGTTGGGTTGTATGTCGCGCTTCGTGAGACCTTCCACCACCGCTCTCGTCTTCCGCGTGGTCGTGCTCGGACTCCCGATCCTTCACCGGTACCCGCAAACGTCGACTTTCTTAGTCTCTTACTTGCTCTTGACTATTGATGGCGCGGGTGTGGATATTCTGGCGAGCGCTCGCACTCGTTTGAAGTTCGAAGGGTGTCATTGACCGAACTGCCCCGCTGTTGTGTTGCGCCCCGCTGTTGCGATGCGGGCAGGGAACTGCTGCATGGAGCGCGCACCGATACCGAATACTATTAAAAGTACTTTTAAAATGTGCGGATCGTTCGTCCGATATGTGCAGCCGCTTCGAAGCGGCTGCACATTTTTCGATATCTGCGGGCGTCCGAGGCGTCCGCACAATCAAATCCGCAGAACTTTTCGATCTGCGGGTACAGATTTATATGAAATGGTCATATTAGTAATATAGAGGTTTGAATTACAGGGCTAAATTACGAAGTAACCGGCGTTACCTCCGTTACATGCGTTACCTCCGACGCTACATCCAGGGCGTGGAACCGGGTATTGGGTATCCGGGTAATTTCGAATCCCGTGCCTATTTTGGAGAAATTATCTTATCTCGGAGGTAAACTAAAATGGCTTGTAATCAATTCACTCCTTAATATAATACAACATACCCATCCCGCATTGTAAGCAATAACTTATGGTTTCATCTCGCAAACCAGCGTGATACAGATCTATTCACCCGGGTACAGCTGTCAAAGATTCTGTCTCGTATCGCACATGTCATCCAATGGAAACGGAGTATCTCTGTCTCGCGTGAATTCGCCAAATCCACGTAGCCCTCGTATCCACGCCCTGGATATGATTTCAATGGGAATGTACGGAGTAGATCAAGATGAGGGAAAATAGTGCATCGTTATTCCGCCACGAGGTTTATTGCACTTGCCACGTCCGTACATCCTCGCACTATTGGACCGCACGTCTGTACATCCTCGCATGACGTTATCACGCTTTACTTCCGCGTTGCCTTGGTAAAGTACAAAGGCAACATGATAGGAAATCTCAGGAGCACGCGCCAATCTGCCATGTCATCGCAAAGAGGCGCATTGGGTGGTCAGTTCAAGCGCGTAGGGAGAAAAAACGAATACCATCAAAACAAAGCTATTCTTAAATTTTGAATCACAATCACGGTTTCTACTCGCGATCTCGCGCTGGCCGTAACAATTGTAACTCTGCGCATTGTCCGACCGCACATCCAACGAACTCTTCATGCTAGCCCAAGACTCCACTGCCCGTGCCACTCGGCCTATGCTAAAGTCATTGCATAAGCCACAGGTTGGCTAGAATGTTTGACCATAGGTGTCGCAACGACCACATGCCGCGGTGTGCTGCCGTTCGGCTGTGGCCGCTGTCGGTTTAATTTAACTACTGAGTCACCTACGGTAAGTTGCACCCGCTCAACTCGTCGAAACTTACTATTCCACCGCCATAGCTTCATCAAACCTGCTATTAGTCAAGTTCAATAGTATGCATATGTTTTGACCGCGGCGTTTTTTGTCGAAATCTCGTGTGCGCGTGTTAATGTTGTTGCTGAAAGCACTCATTGCGTGTAATCCATGTGCGTGTCCTACGCGGCACGTATATTTGTTTTCACGTATCTGCAGAGGTGGCGCATACGAGTACGTTGCAACACCCAAGAATATCATACTTGCTGATGATATACTTCCGCTGTTTCATCAAAGCTACTGAGTCACCCGGTAAGTTAGAACCGCTCATCATGTCAGGGCTAGAGAGACTTCATGAAACTTCCTCTATGTTTGTATTTGTGTGTGCGTAAGCGCGAGCGTGTGTGTGTGTGTGTGTGTGTGTGTGTGCGTGTGTGTGTGTGGATGTCTCTCTCCGTATGTATGTGTGTGTATGCATTTGAAACAACAGCAACAACAACCTAAGTTGTAGAAATAGAAAAAACAAAGTAGTAAACAACACATTAGCTACCAGGTAAGAGCATTTTCAGCAATGACACAGACAACCAACATAATTTGCGTGTGCGTGTGTGCGCATGTATTTCTGTGTTTATATCGGTGTGTTTGCGCGCGCGTGTGTACATCAACAAAACAATAGCAGCGTCTATAATACATGTTGTATTAGAAGCATAAATGAACAAAGAACAATTTTAGCTACACAAATAAGAGAAGAAGCAGCAACGATGTGTGTGTGTGTGTGTGTGTGTGTGTGTGTGTGTGTGTGTGTGTGTGTGTGTGTGTGTGTGTTTGTTTGTGTATCTTGCATCAGCTAGAAAAACAGTAGCATCGATAATTAACAACTAGGCGTTATGGAAAGAGCATTAGCCTCTACTTCGTGTAGTTATTGTGACGTGTAGAGTAGGATTATAACATTGCTATCCCCGAAGATGATTGTCGAGTCGCCGTGTGCACATGATGTTGTACACGGCATGTCTCGGACAGCACTGAGTGCGTGTGTGTGTGGTGTGTGTGTGCTGCCCGGTGCGTGGTTTTCAGGTATCGGATGAGCATGCAGCATAAACTGCTCAGGAAAACTGATGCAGCACCACATGCAATGCAATTTCGGACAGCCTCGAGGTTCATTCTGGGACGTCGTATTGAGCGGAATTGCGATGGTGGATTCAGTTGTAGCGGACTTGATGTTGTCCGCACCCGACACAACATCAACCGCTCATATCTCACGTGCGGATGATTTTTACATCGGATGCTGAATTTGTAACCATTGACTCTCACTACACTTTTCTATCGAATGGATTTTATGTGCATTTTACATGTTTGACTGTGAAAGCGGTGGTTGAAATCTACACTGATACACTAATAAGGTGAGAAACATAATGGCTTCGCTCTAATCATGCTGTCTTTATGTGTTTACTTTACTTTTCTTTATGTTTATTGACTTCGCTTTCTCTATTTAAAATTCGCAGGGAGACAAGGACATTGTGAAGTGGTACGTTACATTTCTTGAGCGGGGTGATTTTAGCGGAGCGGATACTATTTTTTTGGAACGTGATATCAGCGGAGCTAGAGGAGCTAGTTAATGTAACACATTTGTAATATTCCGTTTTGTCTATCGCAAATGCATGCACTTTGCAATCTGCATGCTTTAATGTGAAAGCGGTGATTGGAATCTACACTGGCCATGTAGACTCCAAAAGTCACTTTCACATTAAAACATGCAGATTGCAAACATTTTCGCACGACCTAATAAAATTCCCGGTGATGAAGCACAGTGCCCGAGGGTGGTGTGCCCCTAAAGCACACCTGACAACACACAAAATACGGGCACTGTGCGACGGAGGGATTTGCCAAGTTGTATGGGATAGAATTGGTTTTGGTAAAATCAGAATCATCCGACTGTAATTGATCTTATTCATGTACATAATAGTGTCTCACTTTGTATCTCATCATGCATTCGTGTCACACCGTGCAGAGTATCTCACTATGTACTCTAACTCGGAAATTCGGCCGCAACTCGCCAGAGTCGATTGTATGACTCATACTCATTCACGACTATGGGCGGGAGGTTTCAATTCAAGTGGGTGTTTGTCACTCACAGTATCTCAATAGACCGGGACACACGCGTTAAAGATTTCACTCATCTCACCTACATTGGAAGCAGTTCTCAATTCAATTCACCTTCGAGAGTTATAGGTTTGGGACATGTCGGGTATGAAAAAAATAGATTCGAAGGACTCGAAATGCCAAAAAAAAGGTCGAATCCACGCCCTGGCTACATCTCCCTAACGGTTCAAGCGCCCACGCGCGCACGGACAGTAAAGTGTCCGCACCCTGTATAACACACCAGCAACGATTGTGTGTCCACCTTCTGCCTTTTGCGAGAGCTATCGCTCACGCAAACGGCATCGTGGCTCTTGCTAGCCACGCAAGGTGTTGATCACTTGAGTCTCATGCACGACGCACGAAAACACACTCCTTCACTCCAAATGGCAGACCGCTTGTTATTGCCTACTGACCTCTACGTTGCGCCCGGTGACGCGCCGGAACAGCAGCCACACCATCCGCAATTGCTAACACAGATTGTTCAGCAGTTAGCAGCCCAGGTCGCAACTCTATCCGTCGCAACCGCGTCAACAAAACCAACTACTTCAGCCATCCCCACAGCCGACTCCGACAGCGCTGCGGGTGGACGACTCGAGCTCGACGCTCTATCAGCTGACAGTAAAAACACCCCTCTAGAGTACATCGACCCTAGAGAGTGGTCAGAATTCGCGTCCCGTACGTTCGCGGACTGCCTACCCCCATCTAGCACAATAGTCCCGTGCCTGTGGAACTCTCGACACGACGAGGCCGACAAATTTTTTACGGGCAACGCGAGAATTTCTTCCCGCGACGAGTATCGAAACCTGCTCTGCTATGGTGTGTTTACGGCCGCCGCTAACGCGGCACTCGAAATTGCTATGGAAACGCTTCGCTCGGTCACCTCTACCCCCGACGAAACAACCTACGCCTACTCCCTCGTCGACGCAGCGCTACATACTAATCAAGCAGTGGCCTCAGCGGGGGAAGCGCGACTCACCTACATCAGACGCTTCAAGGCCAAGAAGATTCTCAACGGAGAAGACCGCGTCGCGGAGCGTCTCGTCTACTCACGGTGCTTCGACACGGTCGCCTCCGACCGTGGAGGCAACGTCGTCGACGGACTCCTGGCAGCCCTGGAGGACAAACGACTCGAAGTCAGCATCACACCAGCTGCAAAAGCGCAAGCAGCTGCCCAGTTCAAGGCCGACAAGCCTAGACCAGACAAACCGGACATGCCGAACGATAAGCCGGACAAGTCGCAGAAAACCAAGGCCAAGCCCAAGGACCGCACGAGCGGCCGCCCCCTCCCCCCTACCGACAAGGCACACAAGAAGACCGAGGCCGACAAGGACGAATGACGGGGTGACCCGCCGCGCCGATTCCTGCAACCCAGATTCAAACTACATGCGTCATCGCGTGCGGCGAAATTGGCAAGCATGGAAAGATATCGGCGAGAGCGGACAAGTCTTACGGTGGATCCGGGAGGGCGTTACTATTCCCTTCCTAAACAACCGACCCCCACCCCCGTTCAACCAAGGCACCTCACTGCTGGACGCTACCCCCGAGCAGCTCACCTTTGTCGAGGCCGAGCTCGCGCGCTTCGTGGAGACGGGAGCCTGGGAACGCACCACCTGCAGCAAGTACGTATCAAGACTCTTCTTAGTCGCCAAGCCCGGCAACAATCAGTGGCGATTTATCGTCGACCTACGACACCTGCACAGCTTCTGCGTCAGAAAGCGACTACGGATGGAGTCTTTGCTAGGCGTTCGTCATCTGACTCGAAAGGGCGACTACATGTTCTCGTTCGACCTCAAAGACGGGTTCTACGCGCTGGGCATCGTACCAGAGCAGCGCGACTATCTAACAGTAAACGTTCGCGGCCAGCTGTACCGACTAGCTGGACTCCCGATGGGCTGGTCGCTCAGCCCTTACCACTTCTGCGCTTTTACGGACACAATCGTACGACACCTCCGACAACCAGACCCCGGTGGGTTTACGACACAGCACGGGAAGCCTACACAACCCGACAGCGACAGACCGAGCAAGCGCTTCCTCCGACACACGCGGTGGCGCGGAGCCAAAATCTTACCTTATGTGGACGACTTCCTCCTCTTCGCCGCCACTCGTGCGCTCGCTCTCGCGCTCCGGCAGCGCGTCGACCGCCTCCTCACCAATCTCGGCCTTCTCCGCCACCCCTCCAAGGGTTTTTGGGAGCCGACGCAATACGGCCACCACCTGGGCATCGACATCGACACAACTACAGGTTACTTCTTCGCCCCAGTGGAAAAGCTACAAAAGCTCGCAAAACAAGCTCGTCACCTACTGCAACGTGCAACCCGAAACTGCATATCGCTACTTGTCAAGGAACTACAGACATTCGCGGGTCATGCGCAGTACCTTTTTCTTGCGATTCCAGCGGCAAGATTCTTCCTCCGCGAACTGCACTCCGTACTAGGCGACAAGTGGGGAGGCCGCGTCCGCCTCTCTCCGCAGCTCAGTCGAGATCTACAGTGGTGGACACAAGTACCCAGCCATGCCAACGGTAAGAACATACACCGCCCTGTCGAGTCAGCCTACATCCACTGCGACAGTTCGGGGTATGGTTGAGGGGCAGTCCTGAACGGCAGACTCGAAGCGCGCGGCTTCTGGGGAATATAGGACGAAAAGCAGCACATTACCTGGAAAGAACTGAAGGCCGTCCGTCTGGCCGTCCTCAGCTTCTTGCCACACTTGGCTGGCCGCAACGTCCTCCTCCACGAAGACAACCATGCGGTCTGCCACGACCTGACCGGCCTGACGTCCCGCTCCCCGGAGATGATGAACGAATTACGCCGTTTGTGGTACCTGTTGGACACCAACAACATCCACATCAGGCCCAGATACATCCGTTCTACGGCAAACACGTGGGCAGACAAGCTCAGCCGCCACCTCGACAGCGACGACTGGCAACTCGACCCCTCTGTGTTCCACGAAATGGACACACACTTCGGCCCGCACACAATCGACCGGTTTGCGTCGGCTCTCAACACGCTACTACCCCGCTACAACGCGAACTGGCTAGACCCATCGTGCGAAGCCGTGGACGCCCTTCACCTCGCCGATGCGGATTGGAAAGCAGAAAACAACTGGTGCAACCCGCCATGGCCCCTGCTACCCGACCTCACCCAGAAACTATAGCAGAGCGGCGCAGCAGCCACGGTGGTCGCCCCCCGTTGGCAAGGGAAAGCGTGGCATCAGGCCCTTACCGAATTGGCGTGCCACGAGACGGTCCTTCCGGCCCGACCTTACTTGTTCCGTCCCGGGCGGCGGCACGGACGCGGTACAGTCGGCAAGCCTCATTGGCCCGTCACTGTATTCCGGATTCCCTCCCGGCCTGGTTGTACCTCCGCCGGGGCGCTGTCAGTGCTACCCTGACCCTCTTCAGCACACGGCACATCAGGCCAGCAGTCCAAGCCTACCCCACCAGACCAGCAAAGGTCCGCTACAAGGTGGAGGTGGAAGGCTGCAACAACCCCTGGGCCGCCTCGATGCGCCCCTACATGCAACGCCTACTTGGCACTGACAGCCTTGGAGCAAAAACGCTCGACTTACTGACCGCCGCTTGGGCGAAAAGCACGTCCGACACGTACAACAGCGCAATCAAGCCTTACTTCCTGTTCTGCGAGGAGCAAGGCCTACCACCGCTGGCAGCAACAACCGCTACCATGGCCCGCTACATTGCATGGATCGGAGAACGTGGCACCATTAAGGCTACCATTCTACAGCCTTACCTTTCAGCCGTGAACGGGTTTTTCAAAGACCACGGCGCAGAACCAGTCGCACAAGGCGATTTGGTCGCCAAGGTCCGGCGGGGTCTCGCAGCGTCCCAAGTTTCCCTCCAGCCCAGCCGCACACGCCTGTACCTCCCAGCCCGGATTCTTGTATCATCGCTACGCCTGGCCAAGGACCTCCGCACACAGCTGACAGATACGTGGACTCAGACTCAAGCAGACCTCATTCTGCTGTTCCGAGCGTGTCTAGCGACGGTGCTACTGGCCGCATTTTTTTGTCGAGGTGGAGCGGGAGTTGAGTGCCGGTCTGGAGACCTGTTGTGTACTCCGACCGGCGGAATCCTCCTATACCACGGAACGAGAAAAGGTCAACGGGGTACTTCCACGGAGCGAAAACTCCTATGTGAACTACCGGCCTCGGCTCACCCGGACATCGCGGAACTACTACAGTACTTCGACGCTGCCCGTACCAGGTTCTCCGCCGGGAAGATACCGGACAGACGATGGGCCATTAGTATACGCGAGCCTGCGACAAACTGGACTGCGGACACCCTGACAGCTTGGCTACAACGCGTACTTCGTGCAGTACACGAACAACCTCCGGACGGTTTCGCGTGGACTTCGCACTCCCTCCGAAAGGGTGCAGCTACTGCTCCGTACAATATCGGTACCCCAATGCAGAAGACCAGGTTCTTCGGCGGTTGGGCGCGAGAGTCGGACGTAGTCCTCGACTACATCGACCCAACAGTGCTCCCGTGCCCGGGAGCTTGGCAACTCTTTGGGTGGATGACCCATGGCGGGCCCCCACCCAACGTTACACGCCAGTCGGCGACAGATGGCATAAGTGAGCCCCAACACAGCTTAAATGGTCATATTAGTAATATAGAGGTTTGAATTACAGGGCTAAATTACGAAGTAACCGGCGTTACCTCCGTTACATGCGTTACCTCCGACGCTACATGTCCCTAACGGTTCAAGCGCCCACGCGCGCACGGACAGCAAAATGTCCGCACCCTATATAACACACCAGCAGCGATTGTGTGTCCACCTTCTGCCTTTTGCGAGAGCTATCGCTCACGCAAACCCACCCACTCGATTCCCTCTCACATTGCGTGTAGGGTGGCCCAAGGGCCACCAAATCCAAATTCTGTAAGTGATCCACATCTTTGGCATAAGTGAGCCCCAACACAGCTTAAACACCTGTGTTAAGATGTGCGGATCCGTGGATGTCGCGATAAAATAATTCGTACACGGTACACGGTACAAAATTCTGCAGCTGCGGATTTATATGAAACGCAGCCTTATACTTTCTTGTCTCCGTGTATTATGGGTACGCCTTCTCGGTTGCCAAATACACATGCGTCCATTTAGTTTAGTGCCTCGAGCGAATTTGCTCTTATTGGACACTTATTGTAGCGGCAGGTAGCTGTCGATGTTTATTTCATATTAAATTGAACGGCGTATTTGCTAATTACAATGAAATGATCACCGACCATCGCAACATTCCCATGGCTTTGCAGATTTTCGGCCTTGGTACTCTAGCAGTCTCTTGACGAGTTCGCAGTGGAGACCTCAATGCTAATTTGCATATGGAACTGTCCAAGCATATTCATAGCCTTTAACAAGCAAAATGTCTCCAGCCAACTCCGCATGGCTATGCTAGGAGGACGACAAGATCAATGTAATCTATGCAAGCAGACAATCACGGTGGGTTTCGATAGGAAGCTATGAAGGATACCGATATGTATCTAACCTCTCTAAACCGAAATATTACATAGGCCTCTCGTATTCCCACTGCGATAAAATAATAGAAGTTCCTGCATAAGTCGTTGGCAGAAAGGCGGGTATAGCCATGATGCGCAGATCGAGACGCAGGGAACCCCACATTGGGTGTGAAATTGGAGAGACCAAACATGCGTCGGACGGACGGACGATGAGCTCCATGGCCCCCGTCGTGGTGGCTGAGATCGCAGCCTTGGCTAACTCCACGTTGGCATGAGCTAGGTTGCAGGGCTTGAGGACGAGCGGGGCGTTCATAGTAGATGTGCCGGGCGCCTCTCCCATCAATGACAGGGAGGTGCGGTGGATGTGCCAATGAGTGTTGACACTCAGTGTCGCAGAGGTGGCGAATTTTGTCCGTGAAATCTGAGTGGTTATAAAAGGTCGGGCATGACGGGATTTCCGGCGGCGATGGGAGTGTTTCTACCGACGCCCACGAGTCGGTTTGCGTACGTTTTAGTGGCTGAGTGTGTGTTGGGGTAATGGGCTGAACAACATTGGACTTTTCTTTGCCGGCTTCGTCGTTACATCCAATCGACTCGGGCGGTAAGTTGGTGGCAAGTGCGGTGATGGCCATGTATCGGAGCGTGTGGGGTGGGTGAGCGCAATCCTTGTGGGCGCTCGACGGACGACATGGTTCATGGGCATGGTGGGACTAGGGGCAAGGGGATTGACGGGAGGGTAGGGCATGACCAAAAGATAAGCACATGGCGTTATTTTTGCTCGGGCCCCTCACTTGCGTGACGAAGTCGAGTGGGTGTCAAATATTCCGCTGTGGCGATCCATCCCCCAAAACATTGACACATCGGCTAGAAGTGCCATCGGTGTCGACATTCAAAACCACGGGCATAATTAGACATTCAGTGGGGAGAGACGAGACTTTGATCTATGGAAGAAACGTTTCCGTGCATTTGGCCTAATGCAAAAGTGGGCTCCGGCTTTTTCGTCGGATGGTGCCGCTTCCTCTCAACAACAAGTCGACATGTACTTCACATTGATTCTTGCGCTGCCCGAGGACGATCTCTCGATTATCGAGAATGTTAACCATAATGATTATGGCGGCCACACTGCGTGAACCGCGTTAGTCAATCATTATGGGCACGTACAACACCTCCCTACGTTGCCTCATTTGAGGTCTATTCAATAGCAACGGTCACATGGCAGGTAATTGTCCCTCGATGTCATGCCTCCGACATTACCGACACAAAAGTGCCCTCCAACTCCTCATGTCGTTTCTTGAACGCAACAACAACGGACGTTAGAAAACCATCACCGCCGACTTCGGTAATAAACCCATCAAATCCTTTGAATCTCCCCCTCTTCTCTCCGCGACCCCCCTCGACGGTCACCCACCTCCCACTTATGTTATGCCCACACGTATCGTAGACGCCGACGAAGGCAACTCCCTTGACTCCCTCACATCTTGTCTAGCTGTCCTACCGGAGGACCTTCTTTCCTCTTCGCTCCGACCCCCCGCTCACAAACCCGACTTTATCCACCTCTAAGAGCCGATATTCGTTCGACACTCGAACGCTCGGTGTCGCTACTTCTCGACTACAAAACAAGTGGAGGCTCTATTTGCCAAAAGTGTTGATCTCTTACATTTTTTGCTAGCAAGTCTCCTAGGGCCCAATATATACGCTAATTAAGGGAATCGGGAGGGTGGGCTGCGTGATCTGTGCTCGCGCAAAGGCGGAGGGTGGACGACCTATGTGTGTCGACGCGTCAAATATAGGGGTAACGCTTGTCCTTGTTTTACCATTGTGACGTGCGTAATCCAGAGGTTACAATTTGTAACGTCGTGGCAACGCCCAACTGTTCTTGCCCCTAGTGTAATTCAAACCTCTTTAGTTTCAATATGACCATTTACAAAGCATGTGGATGCTCCGTTTGCCATGTTATCGCCGTTGGGCGGGTAGATCGTAGGCTGGCCACCCCATGGTGTCAGCGAGCCGAATCAAAACTACTTTGATCGTCATGCAAGGACAATAAGGTCGATGTAATCTAGGACCAAGCTCGACTCGGTTGACAAGCGGCCGAAGTATTCAATCTTCTTTCATCTTCTTATCGACTCTCTCTAGCATCACCCCAACGTTGTAGGCGGCAATCTAAGGCTAGGGATCGATGGTATCGTCGATATTTTACAAGCGCAATTCGCTGCAATTTCGGATACATTTCGCATTCGGGGTGTCCGAAAACACCACGAAATAAGTCGATATAGTCCGGATGATATCATCGATCCCTAGCCTTACGGCAATCGCTGCTCCCTTAAGTAAGGACTGCGAAGTCCATCAAAATCCGTCGGGGGGGCGCTCATGTAGCGTTGTTGTGACCTCGTGTAGCCAACTTGTAACTTTGTAAGCGTGTTAGCTGTCTATCCGTCGTGTCTATGTCAAGTCAATTGCCCAACGCGCTGCTGAGAATTTTCCTCCCGAGATAGTGCGTCCAAGTGAATTTAAAAATAATAACACCTGAATTACCTCCGAGTGTACAATAGGCGGTAGGTGGCACAGTAATTTACGGTCTTGTGACACACCACGTTGTATTTTCCTCGTGCCTTGGTGTAGGCGAATGCCTCAATGCCGTCGGTCTAGGAGGCGACGAGGTCTTCGGTAAGGCAGTCGATGCCGGAACCTCCTTTGCTAAGAAACAAGTACAATACTAATATCGACACGCATGCCCGCATGAGTAGTACTTGATCGCGTGTTGAGCTTGTGATCACGGCAACATGCATTGTGGATTCCGCGCGCTGGATGCGTAGGGCTTGGGCCATGCGTAGGGCTTGGACGATTATGGAAGCTGGCAGGCGTAAGCGTAATGGTGTGTCGTCGATCGGATCATGCGACGCGTTAAGTTCTTTCCGTACCTTAGCGACGAGGTCGCCGAGGGCTATTGCTTCGAGTCCTTGATCCTTGTAGAAGCGTTGACTGCAAATAAGCGTGGTTGTAAGCTCGAGGCCTTTATGGTCCCGAATTAAGCTAGCCATGCGACGTGCCTAGCCATGTGTCCCGGAGTAGCCGCTACCGGCGCGAGCATGTGCTCATCGCGGAAGTCGAAGTAGCGGCGGATAGTACTGCGGTACGTCGTTGCTGTGTTGGGTGCCCATGTTGCGGAGAGGAGGGCTAGGGTCTCAGCGCCGAGTACGTCCGAGCCGAGAATCTTGGTCATGTACGGTTTCGTTGTCTCGATCCACGGGTTGGTGTTGGCAGTGACGATGACTTTGTACTCTGGCTTGGAAGTTCGGCCGGGCCATTGGTCGTAAAGTCTTAGGTCTCGGTGTAGTCCCGTAAAAAGTGCCAGTGTAATGCTCACAGCTCCTCGTCTTAAGTAGAGCCAGGCCGGGAGGGAACTCGGAATACTGTGACGGCCCAATGAGGACTGCATGTAAGTACCGCGTAACGCCCTCCGCCCGGGTTGGAGCAAATTTTGGTGGGGCGCGACAAATAATTCCAAAGAGGCCGGCGCCCGCCGGCGGCGCAGCGGCGGCGGCACTGAAGGGGGGTGCGCTCGCAGGCCCGTCGGCACTCACCCCCACCTCCTCGTGTTGGGCTTGGCACGGTTGGGGGCTAGGCGGGGTGAAATCCGGCGGCTGCGATTTGCGGATCAACAACTGTCGGGAAGCCTCATTACGGAGGGCTTTTTAGAATGATATATGTACACCATCGTCAAAGTCTCCTGCTCGGGTAGTCCGATATTTCTTTTCGAGGCTGAGTATTCCTCATATACTCTCTTGTCCACGGGCGGGACTTGTATTTGTTGCGTTTTTTTGGCGGCTAGGAGGGTACGGGCGGTTCTAAGTTGGCTGCGGGCGTTGAAGATGGCGGCGGACAATTGAAATTGAAATTGAAATTGTTTACAACATGTACCGTATGCGCCGGTTTTTCACCAAAAGCCGGATGCGTCGGCTGCTGTCTCTGGGCCCTCCCAACTATGCCATACAGGGAACTTACAAGCCAGGGCTAGACCGTTAACCACCTAATCCAACCTCTCCAAGGGTGTTCGGGGGTTTTACTCCCCCCCGGGGAGGGTGCAAGTAGAGGTGAAGGTTGTGTGCATTCAGGGTCGTGCGTGGAGGCAATGTGCGGATGCGCGGCGGGAGGTCGTGCGGGACTTGATGCGGTATATGCGTAGGAGGTGATGCAGCCATTGGACAGTATGCGTATGGAGTTGTGCAAGAATGCGAGATGTGTCGTGGCGTGCTTTGGAGACGAGTTTATCAGGAGGGTCGGTGCGGGCGGTGAGAAGGGAGGTGAGACTCGTGATGGTGGAGGAGTGCGGTGTACCTGTGCGGCTCATGACGATGGGGAGGATGTCGACCACTGTGCCTGGCCAGTGGTTTCTGATGGCGTTCGCAAGGGGTGTGTATTTGGCACGTATGAGGTCGGCTGTGTGAGATAGGTTATTGTCTGTGCAGTACTTCCATTCTCCTATCTGAATCTTTTTTATGGATGCGTAACGTCGGCGACCGTTGGAGTGACCAACGAATCTGGGTTCGAGGATGCGGATGAAGTCAGGTTTGTGTGCAGGGGGACGAAGTGGGGGGGGGAGAATCTCAGGGGGGAGGACGGCGGGGCATGAGGTTAGGGAGTCCTGCGAGAGACCTTCGTCAGCAGCAACAAGGCGGGTGGGCATGTGGGTGGGGTGAGGTGGGTGGCAGTCAAGTGGGGTGCGGGCAGGGGAGGGGGAATCAAACGATTTAATGGGTTTGTTACCGAAGTCTGCGGTGATGGTTTCCCAGCGTCCTCCGTTGTGGCGTTCCAGTAGGGAGAGTAGGAGTTGAAGAGCGCTGTTGTGTCGGTCCTGTCTTAGACCAGACATAGAGGGGCAATTACCGGCCATGTGGCCGTTGCTAGTGAATTGGCCACAGAGGGGGCAGCGCAGGGTGGGGTTATGAGTAAGTAGGCGGGTGTTGTGGACGCCCCACATGAATTCTTGTTTGTGTGTGAACTGTATATTTGTGAGAGTTGAGTGTTTTTTGTGGTAAGAAAAATCTGCGCCGTCCTTCGCGGCGCTGGCGAGGAGGGCCCCGTGTTTGGTTGTTTGTGAGAGAGGAATGTGTGTGTGTTTGGTGCTGTAGGTGTGTGCGTCGGATTTGAGGTTGGTGTATCTGTAGGGTATGGGGTCTCCTAGGGTTTGTGGGATGAGGGTGTATGGCCATGTCCAGTGGCCTATCGTGACCTCTGAACCTGTGGTGTATGTAGTATCGGGTGGGTGACCATCCGCGACTTGGTTGGCGAGGGTGTCTGCGAGGTCGTTGCCGATGGAATGGTTGTGGGCTTTGATTTTGCCGAGGTGTGTACGGATGCCTGCTTCGCAGCGGGTTTTAAGGGTGTGTGTGATAGATAAGAGGGTGTCGCGGTGAATGTTGTGGCGGTAAGCGGAAGGGCAGTTTAAGTAACCTTGTATGAGGCGGAGGGAGCACGCACTGTCTGTGAGGAGGTGGGTGCGGCCAAGTTGGAGGCCTATATCTATGCCAGCTAATTCAGCGCGATTTATTGTATGTGAGGGAGGGGTAGAGGTCACCAGGATTTTGATTTTGGTGTCCGAGGCGGGGTGGGTAGCTGCTGCTCCGAGGGGGGACGAGCTTCCTTTTTTCGAGCCGTCTGTGTATACAAAGTCCTGCCAGTTCCAAGCAGGGGTGCCTCTGGTGGGGGGGTACGTTAGATGTACGCGGTCCGGGAGGGGGTATGTGAGGGGGTGAGTTGGGTTTGGGGGGCGGTGGTATATACCTGCTGAGTGGGGTGAGTAGGTGTCAAAGAGGTGTGGAGGAGGGGGGGTGATGATGGGGTTGGGGAGGTGAGTGTCGTAGATAGATTCGAGAGTGTTGTGAAGTGCGGTCATGGCTGTGGGTGATGGGAGGGTGGAGAGTGCGAGGGGGTTAGCGACGAGGTATATGTCGACCATCCATCGTGTGCCGAATGGGGTAGGGGTGGGGTTGCCAGTGTGTTGGTCGGGGGGTAGGAATGTGTTTGCGTCATTGGGGAGGGTGTAAAGGTGGTGGGTGTATGGGGAGTTGATGTATTTGGAGTGGCGGTAGGGTGTGTGTTCCCATCGGGGGAGGATGAGGATGGTTGCGCTGGGTGTGTGAGGGGCTGTGAGGTGTGCGCTGGTGATTGCGTGTTCCATGGCTCGTCTCATGCATTCGTGGTCGTATTCGGGGTTGGCTATGTTGGTGCCTTGCCAGGTGTGCGGGGCATTGCTGCCGCTAGATGAGAAGACTATATCTTCGGGGTAGAGGGAGTGGTAGGTGTGGGAGTGAAGGGATTTATTGAGGGGGTCGGAGTAGAGTTCTGTCTGGATGCGGAATGTGTGACGGAGAGCTGTGAGGAGGTCTTCTCTGGTGGCCCATCTATTACGATTGGTGGTGGCGGGTGTGGGTGAGTGGATTTCTGATCGGGAACCTAGGCGGGTGAGGAGGTGGTAGACCTCCTCTTCAAACGTATGCTGTGAGAGGTCGGGGCGGAAGAGTTGGTAGAGGTGGCGGACGCGGGGGCCGTTAAGGGTGGTGACCGCGCGGCCGTCGGGAGTGCAGATTATGGTGGTGTCGTGGAGTGTAGGGTGTGCGTGGATAGCGAATTTACCGGTAGGGAGCATGTCGAGGTCGGGGTTGATGGGGTCATGGTTGAATGTGATAAGGGGGTGTGACCACGGAGGGGGTCCGGGGTCTGGCAAGATGGGTGTGGTGGAGGGGACATAGCCGGAGTTAAATGCGGTGAGGGCGGTGGGGCCGGAGGGGGTCTCACTGATGGTGTCGTGGAGTTGTAGGCATGGGGCCCACTGCACTTCGTGGAGGTGGGTGAGGTCGTGTTGTTGGCCGCGAGCACACCATTCGCACTGCCATGTGGCGGGTCCCTGAGCTGGGCGGCACTGGGAGTGTATGGCAAAGTGCGGGCATGTGCAGCAGGTGGAGGAGGGTTCTGTGTGCAGGGGTTCATGACAAATGGAGCAGGCAGTGGGGGAGGGGGAGGGGAGGCATACCGATGTGGGAGTGGAGGAGATGAGGCGGAAGCCGTCGTCGAGTTGTAGCTGAATGTCCCATTCCGTGAGGTGTTCCGGGGCCCATTCAACCATGTACTGCGTTTGGCCGTATTCGGTGTCTTTGTGTTTGGAAATGATGCGTGTTACGTCGCAGGGGGGGTAGTGGTGGTCTGAGGGGGTGAGGTATTCTGTGTCTAAGTGTGTGATGGGTGCGGTGGGGGTGGGGTGAGTGGTGCGGGAGGTGTAGATGCCGGATTGGAGGGTGGGGGGTGAGCGGGGGAGGTGAGGGGAGAGGAGGGGAATCCACGAGGGGTGTATAGTGGTGGGGGGGGATGCTTGGTTGGTATTGAGGCTTGTGATGGGGAGGCGGTTGTGGATAGTATCGAGGGGTTCGGTGAGGATTGCGGCGAGGAGGCGGATGGGAACTGAGAGGGGGGTGGTGGACCCCGTGAGTGTGGTGATGGATTTACATGATTTGAGGATGAAGGAGGATGAGGTGGCTCTGAGGAGGACTTGTGGCCACGTGGTGATGTTACTTTTCCATAGGGGGGTGAGGCGGGGTAGGAGGGAGGCGTGTGTTTTGCGGGGGGAGAAATCGCAGTAGGCTTGTTTGTATGTGTGAGGGTCGGTGATGTGTGTGGCTTTGTCCCGGAGTGAGGCGAGGAGGGCGTTGTCTTGAGTGGTGAAGTGGGCGCGGATTGTGGAGGCGATAGGGTTGGTGAGGGAGAGTGGAGGGATGTTGTGGAATAGGGTGCCCGCATCGCGTTGAGCTCGGACTAAGCACTTTAGTGTGGGTGGGGTGTAACAGGTTGACATGATGGATTCCGAGGGCCAGTGGGAATACGTTGTGGATAGGGTGCGTATGTGTGCGCGGGCCATGTGGCCTCTATAGCCTGAGTTGTTCATGATTTTATGTAGGTGGCAAACTGTGAGTTGTGCGGCGTGGGCTTTGAGGGAGGGGAGGCCGTATCCTAGGTCTGATGTAGGGCGGTGAAGGGCGGTGCGGGGAAGGTTACGTACCGAGGAGACGGCGGAGCGGAGTGCGCGGCAGATTTGTCCTTCGAGAGTGTCGAGTTGGGAGTCGGTGAAGAGGCCGAGCTGGAGGGTGAAATGCTTTCCGATGAGGAGTCCACGGATGACCCTGATTCTGCGGGATTGTGTTAGTGGGGAGGTGGAAAGGGCGGTGATGAGGGATGCAGTGGTACGTTTGAGTTCTTGCCAGTGTTTGGCGGGATGCGAGGAGGGTAGTGTTGGCGAGGGTGAGGGCGTTGCCTGTGCGCCAGAGGGCGCCGTTGATGCAGCATTTGCGGATGTTGACGGTCATACCGGTGTAGGCGCTGAAGAGGGAGAGTTTCCTGAGTTGGATGGTCATGTTGGGGGTCGAGCCCGTGACGAGGCTGAGGTCGTCAGCAAAGCCGTGTCCTGGGTATGTGGCTGTGGGTACTGTGGGGTCGACGTTAGTGGCGGGGGGGCCTGGGCGGTAGCCCCGGCTTCCCACCGTGAGCCAGCGAAGGAAGGGTTCAAGGAAGAGGGTGAATAGAAAGGGGGAGAGGGGGCGGCGGACAACCGGGAAGCAACGCCAAGGCATAGCGCTCGTTGATAGTCGACAAGCCCTGTGAGTTTCGAGTCTCCCATGCGGGCGAGGCGAGAAGATGCGCACGGTGGAGGAGGGTCGCAGCCGGAGGAGCGACAAGGTCTGGCGGCGGAGGTCCTCTTGATCGACCGCCGCCGGAAAAACTAGGTACGGAGAGTTTTCGAGTAAATATTTCCGCACCTGACATCTTTTGCAGAGAGGCGACTCGATCCGCGAGTTCGACCAACCCCTCCCCCAGTCGGTTACCGATTATCGACAGGGTGCCTAAGGCATGTGCCTAAGGTTGTTGGAACGGCATTTCGCTTACAAAGGCGGTCCCCTGACACCGTAAACCACGGGGGAGGGTACGGACGGATTCCGCACGATAAGACGGGTGTTAGAAATAAACAAAGAGGGACCAGGGACATGAGAAAATTTGACTCGGAGGCTAGAGCGCAAGCATACATTGTTTGCAACTATGGACTCCCTTTCTCCACAGCCCCCAGAGGGGAAGGGAAGTCTAGGCTAGGAGGCGAGCTACGACGGGAAGAGCAACGATTATCTCGGACGGGGGAGCGCGTGGATCGGGACGGGACAGTCGACGGCATGTGCGAGGGGGTTTTCGCGTGCCTTTCCCCCCTAGCTCCGGCACGACCGGAGTCGCACAACAGCAAAGGTCAAGTAGGCCCGTCGCGACGAGCGCCTACCGACCAGCTTGGTTGAACAACGCCCATCAAGCGGCTGGAGCAGGCTCAGCATCGTGGAGACCAGCGATAAGATATTCATACTAGTATACAATGATTGTTTACGTGCGTGAATTTGATGGTGTTGTATTGCCATTGGAGAGGTTGGGATTAGTGGTTCAAGGCGTATTAAACCCATTCTAGCATCGCAACAGACCTACACTAGGTTCGATGACGAGGCGCCTAGAGACAACAACCGTTAACTCGGTATTGTGGTACAAAGAAATTTAATTTTCAATTTTCCTCGGAGGCCATCTCGGTGAGTGCATGGTGCCAAACCTTGCCCGTCCAAATGGGGGCGATTAAAGTGGCTTTGGACAAGGTTGGGTAATAGGGGCCACCGGGGTTTGCACCAATTGTTTTCCTTGCGCCAAGTCCGATACATGTAAGGCGTCCACGGCTCCGGAAGTCGGGTCTTTCCATCGGGCGTTGTATCGGGGGAGAACTGTGTTCAGTGCTAGACGCGAAGCGATCGATAGAGTGACGTCAAAACCTCCCGTCGAGATCCGCAAATATGAACCGGGTCGAGTTTCAAGTCGTCGTTGTTAAGGTGTCGGCTGAGCTTGTCGGCCCAAGCGTTGGTTGCTGAACGGATGTAGCATGCTCGTAGGTTAATAATGCTTGTGTCGAGTAAGCATTAGAGACGTCGTAGTTCGTCTATCATGACTTGTGAGCGGGAGGTTAGGCCTTTCAGAATATGACATGGTGCATGGTTGTCTTCGTGCATGAGGACGTTGCGGCCGGCCAACACCGGCAAGAAACTCTCGACGGCGTGACGGACGGCCTTCAACTCTTCCCATGTAATATGTTGATTTTCGTCCTCGGCGCTCCAAAGTCCTCAAGCCTCGAGGCGCTAGTTTAAAACCGCTCCTCATCCGTAGCCCGAGGTGTCTCTGTGTAGGTACGCGGTCTCGACTGGCTTGTGGATGGGTTTGCCGTTTGATTGAATGGGCATGTGTGTCCACCATTGTAGGTCGCGACGCAGTTGTGGTGTTAGCCGGACGAGGCCTCCCCAGTTCTCGCCGACGACGGAGTGCAGCTTGCGGAGGAAGAATCAAGTAGCACGGATTGCCAAGAAAAGGTATTGTGCCCGCCAATGGTTGAAGTTCCTTAACGGGTAGCGAGCGTGCGTTCCGATTAGGTGTTTCGCTTGCTGCGCGATCTTGGCAGGTTTTGACTCCGGAGCGTAGAAGTAGCTTGACTCTTTGTCGATGTCGACTTCTAGGTGGTGTCCGACTCGACTTGGCGTCCTGAAGCCCTTGGTGGGGTAGCGTAGCGAGCCGAGACGGTCCAGGAGGCTGGCTAGGCGTTGGCGCAAGGTAAGCGCTTCCTCCGTAGTAGCCGCAAATAATAGAAAATCGTTGACGCAGGGAAGAATCCTCGCACCGCGCCAACGCGTTCGTCTGAGGTAGGTATTGGTGCCGTTGCCTAGTGCTGGAAAGGGTAGGTATGGGTCTAGTGCTCGCAAGAAATTCACGAAGGTGAGGGTCAGCTTGAAGAAGCAAAGGGGGGATAGGGACTACCCCAAAGGTAGCCCCGCGAGTCAGTAGAGCTGTTCGCGTACGTCCACGGTGAAGTAGTTTCGGTCCGCTGGATTAATGCCCAACGCGTAGATCTCGACTTGCAGGTCGAAGCTTAACATGTAGTACCCCTTTCGGGATATGTGCCGCACCCCCAATAGCGTCTCCATCTTGAGTCGTTTCCGCACGTATTGCTTGTTTAGTGGTAGTAGGTCGCAGATGAGCCTCCAATGGTTGTTGCCCGGCTTGGACTCTCGGCAGAGTTGGGAAATGTAGTTGCTGCATGTAGAGGGATCTATTAGCACTAGCATCCCATTGCCTAGTGCTTATGTACAGCGTATCTATTTGCCATCCTAGTACTTAGTGTTATATTATTAGCGGTACTCTATTCCCTTCTAGTGGCGGTCGACCGGTCCTGCCGGTGCCTTCGCCGGCCGCCATCTCTCTCCTCTCACTTCTCTAGTCACCACAGCCGGCCCCCTTGCGGGGCCGGCACGACCTACGTGTAACTATCCGTTCCCGATCCTTACGGGTTATGGGCCCTTCACCAAGTTACACTAGAGAAGAGCGTGTGTAAAGCGCCCGGCGCCACGCTAGTCCTACCTACTCCCACGAAAAAGAGAGTAGAGCGTGTGTAAAGCGCTCGGCCCCACGCTAGTAGTTCATCGTCCAACCGACACCACGCTCGCCCCACCCAGATTTTAGTCTCACGTAGCTCAGCCTACCGAGCTCAGCATACTCGACCGGATCTTGTTGTTTAAAACCGACCCGCGAAAATTTGGCCCGTGCGTACTTAAATTAGTATGGTTATTGTTTTTTCCCGAGGCAACGCCGCAACGCTCACCTAAATTAGCGAGGAGCAAACCTTTCCCACGGCGAAAGGAATGAGTCAACACGAGCTGCGCCCGTCTATGCTTTTGCGTGCCTACACGCTCCTAACAACCTTGTTGGCTTTGCTTCTTCCTCGCCGGTCGCTCTCATGCGTCGGCTAATTCGCCCGTGGATAGCTTTCCCCGCTACATGTCAGACTAGTACATTCCGCACTACATTTAGAACCGCTTCATATCGGCAACTCGCCGGTAGCGGCACGTTCATGTCAGCACATGTCGCTACACCTACCCGGCCTGAGACACACGTTACAAGCACTACACATTCGACCAAGATGGCACCCTCCTCGACGCAAGCTAGGACGACGTAAGGACCTCGGCTACCTTGAGGGGGGTGTTAACACTAGCATCCAATTGCCTTGTGCGTATGTACAAGGTAGGTATTGGTCATCCTAGTACTAAGGTTTATGTTATCAGCGGTACTCTATTCCCTATTTGTGGCGGTTGGCCGGCCCTACCGCCTGCCGGTGCCTTCGCCGGCCGCCATCTCTCACCCCTCACTTCTCTAGTCACCACAGCCGGCCCCCTTGTGGGGCCGGCACGACCTACGTGTAACTATCCGTTCCCGATTCTGACAGGCTCCCAAGCCCCGGCTTGGACGAAGCGAGCTAGTTCGCGGTTTACGAATTCTAGTTGGGCATGAGTGGCGTCTAGTAGCGACACTCCGTGACTAGATCTTGGGGGTGGGCGGTTGTTTTTGAACGGTATAGAGACCCCCTCCGGGATCCACTGTAGGGTTTGCGCGCTCGCGCCGATAGTCTCCCATTCGTGCCATCTCCGTCGTACGCGATGTCGCATGTAGTCGGAAGCTGGGCTAAAGGGATCGGCAGCAAGAATCACCCCGCTCCCTCGGGCTCGGGCTTTGCGTAATTACGTGTCTTGTCCTTCTCACTTTTCTCTCGCTTCTCTTTGTCCTTGTGCTCCTTGTCCTTGAGACTCTTGTCCGGCCGCGGGGTGCTTCTGTCGGAGTTACCTTCGTCGCCTTGGCCGGGCGTATGTTGCTTAAGAGTTTGAGGGGCTTGCGCTTTTGCGACCGCGTGGAGACTAACTTCGATGCGCTTGTCTTCAAGGGCTGCGAAGCGTCCGTCATCACCGTTGGTGATGCAGTCGGCTGCTTAGATGTCAAAGAAGCGGTAGGTAGACGAGGCGCTCGGCGACTCGCTTTTCCCCAATGAGGGTCTTCTTGCCCTTGAAGCGTCGTACTTAGGTAAGTGGCGACTCGACGGCCTGCGTGACAGCCTCGTGTGTCCGAACGGCCGCGTCGTGCCCATCCCAAGTGCGTGCTCTTTCCGCTGTTGTAGCGGTCGTCGAACGAATCGTTGCCATAGTTGTTTCGAGCGCGGCGTCCGCGGTTGCATAGTAAGCGCCATAGCACCCTAGGGGTCGGTATTTGTCGCGGGAGGAAACCCTTTTTTCCTCGGTTAGGAATTTGTTTGTCTCGCCGTGTCGAGGCGTCCAAAGTCCCGGAGCAAATGCCTTTACCGATGGTAAAATGTCGTTGAACGCTCTCGGGAGTAAACCAATCATGTCTCGCGGGTTGACGTACGCGATCTTGGTTGAGTTAACACATACATGCGTGGCCTACTCTTCCACTCTCCCACCCTCAAATACGGCGTCGGCCGGTACTGACAAATTGTTATGCTGCTTGTGAGGGGCTAGCCGTTTTGTCTGATCGCCGTAAATCTTCAAAAGCAAGTGGTTGACAAGATTATACAAGTTTTCAAAGTGCGACGCAGATGGTGGTGACTAGACGTCGCCGCTGTCGTCCCGAGTAGGGCACATGTGGTCTAGTAGATTAATTGCCATGAAATTGAAATTGAAATTGAAATTGAAATTGAAATTGAAATTGAAATTGAAATTGAAATTGAAATTGAAATTGAAATTGAAATTGTTTACAACATGTACCGTGTGCGCCGGTTTTTCACCAAAAGCCGGATGCGTCGGCTGCTGTCTCCGGGCCCTCCCAACTATGCCATACAGGGAACTATCAAGTCAGGGCTAGACCGTTAACCACCTAATCCAACCTCTCCAAGGGTGTTCGGGGGTTTTACTCCCCCCCGGGGAGGGTGCAAGTAGAGGCGAAGGTTGTGTGCATTCAGGGGCGTGCGTGGAGGTAATGTGCGGATGCGCGGCGGGAGGTCGTGCGGGACTTGATGCGGTATATGCGTAGGAGGTGATGCAGCCATTGGACAGTATGCGTATGGAGTTGTGCGAGGATGCGAGTTGTATCGAGGCGTGCTTTGGATACGAGTTTATCCGGAGGGTCGGTGCGGGCGGTGATAAGGGAGGTGAGACTCTTGATGGTGGAGGAGTGCGGTGTACCTGTGCGGCTCATGACGATGGGGAGGATATCGACCACTGTGCCTGGCCAGTGGTTTCTGATGGCGTTCGCAAGGGGTGTGTATTTGGCGCGTATGTGGTCGGCAGTGTGAGAGAGGTTATTGTCTGTGCAGTACTTCCATTCTCCTATCTGAATCTTTTTTATGGATGCGTAACGTCGGCGACCGTTGGAGTGACCAACGAATCTGGGTTCGAGGATGCGGATGAAGTCAGGTTTGTGTGCTGGGGGACGAAGCGGGGGGGGAGAATCTCAGGGGGGAGGACGGCGGGGTATGAGGTTAGGGAGTCATGCGAGAGACCTTCGTCAGCAGCAACAAGGCGGGTGGGCATGTGGGTGGGGTGAGGAGGGTGGCAGTCGAGTGGGGTGAGGGCAGGGGAGGGGGTATCAAACGATTTTATGGGTTTGTTACCGAAGTCTGCGGTGATGGTTTCCCAGCGTCCTCCGTTGTGGCGTTCCAGTAGGGAGAGTAGGAGTTGTAGAGCGCTGTTGTGACGGTCTTGTCTTAGGCCAGACATAGTGGGGCAGTTACCGGCCATGTGGCCGTTGCTGATGAATTGGCCACAAAGGGGGCAACGCAGGGTGGGGTTGTGAGTAAGTAGGCGGGTGTTGTGGACGCCCCACATGAATTCCTGTTTGTGTGTGAAATGTATATTTGTGAGAGTTGAGTGTTTTTTGTGGTAAGAAAAGTCGGCTCCGTCCGACGCGGCGCGGGCGAGGAGGGCACCGTGTTTGGTTGTTTGCGAGAGAGGAGTGTGTGTGTGTTTGGTGCTGTAGGTGTGTGCGTCGGATTTGAGGTTGGTGTATCTGTAGGGAGTGGGGTCCCCTAAGGTTTGTGGGATGAGGGTGTATGGCCAGGTCCAGTGGCCTATCGTGACTTCTGAACCGGTGGTGTATGTAGTATCGGGTGGGTGGCCATCCGCTACTAGGTTGGCGAGGGTGTCTGCGAGGTCGTTGCCGATGGAATGATTGTGGGTTTTTATTTTACCGAGGTGTGTACGGATGCCTGCTTCGCATCGGGTTTTAAGGGTGTGTGTGATAGATAAGAGGGTGTCGCGGTGAATGTTATGGCGGTAAGCGGAAGGGCAGTTTAAGTAACCTTGAATAAGGCGGAGGGAGCACGCACTGTCTGTGAGGAGGTGGGTGCGGCCAAGTTGGAGGCCTATATCTATGCCAGCTAGTTCCGCGCGATTTATCGTATGTGAGGGAGGGGTAGAGGTCACCAGGATTTTGATTCTGGTGTCCGAGGCGGGGTGGGTAGCTGCTGCTCCGAGGGGGGTCGAGCCGCCTTTTTTCGAGCCGTCTGTGTATACAAAGTCCTGCCAGTTCCAAGCAGGGGTGCCTCTGGTGGGGGGGTACGTTAGATGTACGCGGTCCGGGAGGGGGTATGTGAGGGGGTGAGTTGGGTTTGGGGGGCGGTGGTATATACCTGCTGAGTGGGGTGAGTAGGTGTCAAAGAGGTGTGGAGGAGGGGGGGTGATGATAGGGTTGGGGAGGTGAGTGTCGTATATGGATTCGAGAGTGTTGTGGAGCGCGGTCATGGCTGTGGGTGATGGGAGGGTGGAGAGTGCGAGGGGGTTAGCGACGAGGTATATGTCGACCATCCATCGTGTGCCGAATGGGGTGGGGGTGGGGTTGCCGGTGTGTTGGTCTGGGGGTAGGAATGTGTTTGCGTCGTTGGGGAGGGTGTAAAGGTGGTGGGTGTATGGGGAGTGGATGTATTTGGAGTGGCGGTAGGGCGTGTGTTCCCACCGGGGGAGGATGAGGATGGTTGCGCTGGGTGTGTGAGGGGCTGTGAGGTGTGCGCTGGTGATTGCGTGTTCCATGGCTCGTCTCATGCATTCGTGGTCGTATTCGGGGTTGGCTATGTTGGTGCCTTGCCATGTGTGCGGGGCATTGCTGCCGCTAGATGAGAAGACTATATCTTCGGGGTAGAGGGAGTGGTATGTGTGGGAGTGGAGGGATTTATTGAGGGGGTCGGAGTAGAGTTCTGTCTGGATGCGGAATGTGTGACGTAGAGCTGTGAGGAGGTCTTCTCTAGTGGCCCATCTATTACGAGTGGTGGTGGCGGGTGTGGGTGAGTGGATCTCTGATCGGGAGCCTAGGCGGGTGAGGAGGTGGTAGACCTCCTCTTCAAACGTGAGACGAGTGAGGTCGGGGCGGAAGAGTTGGTAGAGGTGGCGGACGCGGGGGCCGTTAAGGGTGGTGACCGCGCGGCCGTCGGGAGTGCAGAGTATTGTGGTGTCGTGGTGTGAAGGGTGAGCGTGGATGGCGAATTTACCGGTAGGTAGCATGTCAAGGTCGGGGTTGATGGGGTCATGGTTGAATGTGATGAGGGGGTGTGACCATGGAGGGGGTCCGGGGTCTGGCAGTATGGGTGTGGTGGAGGGGACATAGCCGGAGTTAAATGCGGTGAGGGCGGTGGGGCCGGAGGGGGTCTCACTGATGGTGTCGTGGAGTTGTAGGCATGGGGCCCACTGCACTTCGTAGAGGTGGGTGAGGTCGTGGTGTTGGCCGCGAGCGCACCAGTCGCACTGCCATGTGGCGGGGCCCTGAGCTGGGCGACACTGGGAGTGTATGGCAAAGTGCGGGCATGTGCAGCAGGTGGAGGAGGGTTCTGTGTGCAGGGATTCGTGGCAGATGGAGCAGGCAGAGGGGGAGGGGGAGGGGAGGCATACCGATGTGGGAGTGGAGGAGATGAGGCGGAAGCCGTCGTCGAGTTGTAGCTGAATGTCCCATTCCGTGAGGTGTTCCGGGGCCCATTCAACCATGTATTGTGTTTGGCCGTATTCTGTGTCTTTGTGTTTGGAGATGATGCGTGTTACGTCGCAGGGGGGGTAGTGGTGGTCGGAGGGGGTGAGGTATTCTGTTTCTAAGTGTGTGATGGGTGCTATGGGGGTGGGGTGATGGGCGCGTGGGGTGTAGATGCCTGATTGTAGGGTGTGGGTGGAGCGGGGGAGGTGAGGGGAGAGGAGAGGAATCCACGAGGGATGTACAGTGATGGGGGGGGAAGCTTGGTTGGTGTGGAGGTTCGTGATGGGGAGGCGGTTGTGGATAGTATCGAGGGGTTCGGTGAGGATTGCTGCGAGGAGGCGGATGGGAACTGAGAGTGGGGTGGTGGACCCCGTGAGTGCGGTGATGGATTTACATGATTTGAGGATGAGGGAGGATGCTGTGGCTCTGAGGAGGACTTGTGGCCACGTGGTGATGTTATTTTTCCATAGGGGGGTGAGGCGGGGGAGTAGGGAGGCGTGTGTTTTGCGGGGAGAGAAATCGCAGTAAGCTTGTTTATATGTGTGGGGGTCGGTGATGTGTGTGGCTTTGTCACGGAGGGAGGTGAGTAGTGTGTTGTCCTGAGTGGTGAAGTGGGCACGGATTGTGGATGCGATAGGGTTGGTGAGGGAGAGTGGGGGGATGTTGTGGAATAGGGTGCCCGCATCTCGTTGAGCGCGGACTAAGCACTTTAGTGTGGGTGGAGTGTGGCAGGTTGACATGATGGATTCAGAGGGCCAGTGGGAGTATGTTTTGGATAGGGTGCGTATGTGAGCGCGGGCCATGTGGCCTCTATATCCTGAATTGTTCATGATTTTATGTAGGTGACAGACTGTGAGTTGGGCGGCGTGGGCTTTGAGGGAGGGGAGTCCGTATCCTAGGTCTGTAGTAGGGCGGTGGAGGGCGGTGCGGGGAAGACTACGTACCGATGAGACGGCGGAGCGGAGTGCGCGGCAGATTTGGCCCTCGAGAGTGTCGAGTTGGGAGTCGGTGAAGAGGCCGAGTTGGAGAGTGAAATGCTTACCGATGAGGAGACCACGGATGACCCTGATTCTGCGGGATTGAGTTAGTGGGGAAGTGGAAAGGGCAGTGATGAGGGATGCAGTGGTACGTTTGAGTTCTTGCCAATGTTTGGTGAAGTTGAGGGAGGTGTTCAGTTCTACTCCTAGGACGCGGTATGTGTCCTTGGGGCCAATGGAGGGGATGGGGGCCGGTGTGGAGTTTAGGGAGATGAACTGTGATTGCAGGCGGGATGCGAGGAGGGTAGTGTTGGCGCGGGTGAGGGCGTTGCCTGTGCGCCAGAGGGCTCCGGTGATGCAGCATTTGCGGATGTTGACCGTCATGCCGGTGTAGGCGCTGAAGAGGGAGAGTTTTCTTAGCTGGATGGTCATGTTGGGGGTCGAGCCCGTGGCGAGGCTGAGGTCGTCCGCGAAGCCGTGTCCCGGGTAGGTGGCTGTGGGTTCTGTGGGGTCAGCGTTAGTGGCGGGGGGGCCTGGGCGGTAGCCCCGGCTTCCCACCGTGAGCCAGCGAAGGAAAGGTTCAAGGAAGAGGGTGAATAGGAAGGGGGAGAGGGTGTCGCCCTGGAGGGTTCCGCGATTGATGTCGATGGAAGGGGTGGGGCCGTGGGGTGTAATATATGCTGTGGTTGAGACCCCGTATAGGTGTTCGCATGTGTCGACAAAGGTTGGGGGCATACCGAGTTGGCGCATGTGTTTGAACATGATGCGGTGGTCCGCTGCGTTAAAGGCACCTTTGAAGTCCGCGTACATGATGTAGATGTCTTTGCTGTGGAGTTTCGCATCCTCCATCGTCGTGATGAGGGAGGATAGGGCGTCGTGGATGCTGCGGTGTTGTCGGAAGCCGTCCTGTTGGTCGCTGAGAATGCCGTGGGTTTCGGCATACTTCGAGCCTGCATCTTTGATTAGCGCTGTCCAGAGTTTAAGGAGGTTGTTCATGAGGGCGATAGGGCGGTAGTTATCGAGGAGGGAGGGGTCGCCTTTTTTGTGTAGGAGGCAAGTTGTGCTGTGGCACCAGTCAGGAGGGGTGTAGGATTTATGGGCGAGGAGGGAGAGGAGAGAGAAGAGGGCGGAGCGGGTCGCCGGGGGCAGGAATTTAATTATTTCATTGGGGATACCGTCGGGGCCGGGGGCTTTGCCGGTGCCTAGGGAGTTAATGGTGTTATCGAAGGTGTCGCGGGTAATCATGTCGGCAAGGGTGAGAGAGGGGTCGCCTCGGGGTTCGATGGTAAAGTTGTCGGGGTTGTCAGGGAGTTCCCATGGGGGGGTGGGAAGTTCGGGGGGGGTGGCGCGGTCAAGTTCTTTAGCGAAGTGAGTGTGTACCGCGTCAATGACGGCTGAGGGGGAGGATGCGGTAGTGTTATCGGGTTTGGTAATACGGTGGAGGGTGGAGGTGGTGCCAGCGGGGGGTAGGAGGCCACTCTTAATTTTTAATCGGCGGTGAGATAGTTTGGGGCAGGCGTCATAGGCTTTGTTGGCTCGAGTTTTTATTTTATTAATCCTATTCGTGGTGGTGGTGTGAAGTATGTGGCGGATGCGTGCTTGGCATTGTTGTTTGATGGCGTCAGGGGAGAGATATTCGGTTGTGTTGAGTAGGGCTTGGGCGATGTGGAGAGGGCCCTTGTGTTTGCTGCATTTACGGAGAGTAAGTATTTGAGTGCGTATTTTTTTTGTGAGCCAAGTGGGGGTGTAGGTGTCTTGGGTTGGGCGTGGTTTGTTGTCGGGGAGGAGGGGCCAGATTGTGGCTGCGTGGTCCATGTGGCGGGAGAGGAGTGTGGTAAATTGTGAGGCTAGGGTGTCAAGGACGTCTGGGGTGGCCGAGGTGTGTGAGGTGTTAAGAATTTCTGCGTGGAGGGTTGCCGTTTGGTTGATGAGGTCTGGGGTGCTGGATTGGTATGATGTGATATGGTCTGGTGTGAGTGGAAGGCGAAAGGTGAGTTTGCGCGTCGTGTGATGTGTGTTGGGGTGGGTTTGGGTAGGGGGGGGGTGTGCGATTAGTGAGAAAGGAGCGGGAATGACAAGGTGGATAGCAGAGTGGTCGGTGAAGTGGGAGGGGGAGGGGTATATCGAGCAGGAGGACGGTGGGAGGGTAGTGGGCGAGGGAGGGGTGGTGAGCCAGTGGTCAAGGCAGCCCCCACTTCGGGGGAAGGTAGGAATGGGGTCGTGGAGGGGGTGTAGGTGGGATTTGAGGAGGGATGTGAGAGCAGGGTGTCCTGTACCTGGGTGGGTGGTGGACTGGAAGTCTCCTCCCCAGAGGGTACGGTGTTGGGGGTGGTCGTCTGCCCTGAGTGGGGGACGATTTTTAGTCCGGCTATATGGGGGATGAGGTGGGAGGGCGGGGTTAGTACAGTGGAAGATTGGAATGAGGTCCTTCGGACCGCGAAGAGAACGCCTGCGGTGGGTAGGGGCACATTTGAGTAGCAGGGACGGGAGCTTTTGAGGTGGTATTGTGGGAGGGCCGTGCGCCAGCGGGATTTGTGGGTGTCGTGGTTGGTTTCGGTGAGGATTAAGACGTCTGGGTGGTGGGAGGTAGAGAGGTGTTCAACATCCATGATGGAGGTATGTAGGCCGCGGGTGTTGAGGGTGATGAAGTGTAGGGGTTGGGAGGTGTGGTGTGGCAGGATAGGGGAGGGGACGGGGGGGGTAGCGCAAGGGGGGGCGTCCGAGGGGCTTTCGTCGGGTGGGGGTCGTGCGGATGGGCGGAGTGGAGAAGGGTAGGGGAGAGGCGGTGGACGAGGCGAGAGGCGGGGCGGAAAGGGAGAGGGGAGGGTGGGGGAGATGTGAGGGGGGTTCGCGATGATGAGTTGTTTGGGTGGGGTTTCGAAGCAGGCGGGGGGGAGAGAGGGTTGGGGGGAAATGGGATGAGTATGGGGAGGGTGTTGAGGAGGTGAGGGTGGGGTAGGGGGTCGTAAAGCGTCTAAGAGGTGTTGACGGCCCTGTGGGAGGGGGGCGGCGCGGAAGGTATGGTGCCAGAGCAGAGTGTGTAGGGAGTAAACGGAGGACTGGGGGTCGAAAGAGGGGGGAGTATATTTATGGTCAGGCGGGGCAGTGGCTATGAAGTATGTATGTAAGAGGACGTGAGTGCCACACGACCATGATCTTTCGGAGTCGTTTTGGCGAGGTGGGTTGAGGAAGTGGAGGTCGCCGATGGGAGGGGGGGGGGAGGTGTTCCAGTCTGAGAGGAGTTTGAGAGAGCGGGCGAGGAGGTCGGGGGGGGGGGAGTGATGTAGGGAGTCTATCCAGGTAGCAGAGGAGTGTGTAAGGTGGAGAAGGCCGAAGTGCGAATTCTGCCATGCCAAGACTAGGAGGGAGTGGTTAGGCGTTCCCGGACGTGGGGGGGAGCCGCGGTTGGCGAGGTTGGTCCAGTGGCTCGGGTAGAGGGAGTTGTAGTGGTAATTATCGACTTCATTATTAGTAATAACTGTGTATGTGGAGTTGGAAGTGGAGTGGAGTTTGGTAATTGCGGAAGCGAGGCAGTAGAGGTTAGAGAGGTCCTGATATTGGCCCCATTGGAAGGAAAGGGCAGCGGAGGTGTCCAGGTAGCCGATAGGGGTGGGAAGGCCGGAATCAAGGTTTAAGTCGAAGAGAAAGTTATGTAGTGTTGTGCAACAGGTGTGGGGGTTAAAGTGGGCCGGGAGAGTGAAGCGAGGGATGGTGTTTACAGTGTGAGTTTGGGCGTCCGGTTGGGAGTCCGGGGGGGGGGTGTGGGGTCTAACCTCAGTAGTGTTCGGAGGGGACCTAATGATGATAGTCGGCCTTATCGGCCGGGGTTGACATGTGGGGGTGGCTAGCCTTGGGGGAGGCGGTGTTGGCCGGTGGGTTGTCAGTGGCCTCCGCGTCGTTCTCCGGTTGGCTGTAGTAGCCGTCGAGGTCGAGTTCTTCGTAGTCAGGGGAGTCGGGTGGAGGGGGGAGGTGGGCTGTAGCGGCAGAGGGAGGGAGGGTGGCTCCTGTTGAGAGGGGAGTGGAGTTGATAGAAGGGTGAGGGGAAGGGGGAGCAAGGTGGGGTGGGAGGGAGGGGTGCGGGGGGGCGCGAGCTGAGGGGGATGGGGAGCGGTGCTTGTGGGAGGGTTTTGAGGGTTTGTGAACCCCTGCGGGGGAGGCTGGCTTAAGGGAATGGTCAGTGGGGGGGCGTGGGCAGGGGGGGGAGGTTGCGGATGGGGGCGGTGCTGAGGGGTGGAAGGTAGGTTTAAGGGGAAGGGTAGGAGGTGGGGTTAGGTTATGAGTGGTTGTTGGGTGGTTGAGGAAGGGGGGGGGGGGGGTTGTTTGTGGGGGGGGGGGGGGTGGGGTGGTGAGGTGGAGGAGTCCATGGGCTCGGAGGAGTCTTCTGTGATGGTGTGGAGAGGGGAAGGGTGGATAGTGGGCTGTGGGAGCGAGGGGGGAGCTGGAGGGTGGGGGGAGGGATGAGCGTGGTAGGAGGAGGTGGAGGTGGGATGTGAGGTTGTGGGTTGGGGTGGGGGCCATGTGTTGTGGGATGAGAGGGCCGGGGTGTTGGAGAGTTGGATGTTTGGGAGGGAAGAGAGGTCAAGGGGGGTGTCCTCGGTGTCCTGTTGGTGGAAGGTAGAGGGGTCCAGGTGCCATTGATTGGGGATGTGGTTATCTGTGAGGTGTTGGAACCATTGAAGGAGGAGGGCAGGGGTGTTGCGGTGGAGGGTGAATCTTTTTGTGATTGTGAGGGGGTGGGGGGGAGGGGGAGGTGGTGAAAATGGGGTCTGAGAGGCGGGCTTTCCCGAAGGCGGAGTAGTGGTGGGGGGTGATGTTGAGGGTGCAAGTGGAGTGGGTGAGGGCCCCTCTGTGTGTGTATGTGTGTTTCAGAGAGATGGTGATAGTGCCGTTGGTGGAGATGATGATGCAGTACATGTCGGGGTTGAGGGAAATTTGTATGCTTGTGGTGATGTTTGAGGAGGTGGAGGGGTGTGACCGAAAGTATGAGCCGTCGGGGAATTTTCTCAGTGATGTGTATAGGGAGGGGTGAGCGGGGTGTTGGGTGGGGGGGGTGTTTGTGGGGGTGGTGTGAGTGAGGTATTCGTTGGCTGTCTGGGATAGGAGGGTGTGTAGCCAATGAGAGGGGGGAATAGTGCCGTTGGGTGTGATGCAGGGGAGGGAGAGGGAGTGGCGGGATTGGATGAGGACTGTGGTGAGGCATGTGTCGGTCCAGGATAGTCCGGGGACAAGACCGGAGACGGGGGGGGGTGTGATGGTGATGGTGTGAAGGTGGTTATCAGGGGGTACGAGTTCCTGGGGTGAATATGAAAGGATTGGAATGGATACAGGTCCGGATTGTGAATGGATGGGGTTCTCGGGGAGGTGGAGGATATTTACCCAAAATGAGGTGGGGTCGGCCTCGATCGGGGTTGGTGTGTCCAGCGGTTGTACGGCGTCCGCGAACTGGAGGACGAACTGGGCCTGTTCTGTAGGGTCTTCGAGGCAGTATTGGGGGTGAGTCGATGGGGCTGAACCGGTCGAGGTTAGAGCAGAGGCAAGGTCGCAAGTAAGGAGGTCCTGGAGGAGGGCGATCATTTCTGGGCCGGTGATACCGGAGAACAGGGGAGAGCGGATTTTCACGCGACGACCTGAAACTGCAGGAGCTGTGGCATCGCGGAGGAAGCGAATTTTCTGTTGTTTCAGAGTGCTCAGGATCGAAGGGGAGAAGGTCGTGGAGGGAGGTACGGGACCGGCCAAGCTGAATTAACGTTGGTGTGAAGTAAGCTGGTACATGAGACCGATCGTTATACAGGAGGTGGGGATAGCTAGGCCGATCTCTTGAAAGCCTGAGCGGAGCTCGTCGGGGAGGGGGGTGGCATCATCGCATTTTGTTGCAGTGGGGTGTGGAGTGCGAGAAGAGTTCGCAGACCAGCTCGTTTGGTGGGCGAGTTCCCGTCCGATTATATTTTTAATTCGGTTGGGTAGGTCGGTGAGGCCGTTGACGCATTCGAGGAGCCAGCGGCGGGCCGTCGAGCAGGCGGACGCGATCGGGTCGGGGTGTGACTGGTCGGGCATGAAGATGCCATGGAGCCAGAAGCGTGCAAGGTGAGGGGGGGTGGTGGAGTACTGGCATGTGAGGAGGAGCGTGTCGATCATTCTGGTGGAGAGGTCGTCGGCCATTCCAGGCTTCACGGTTGACTGTGGTACTGAAAGGACCAGGGGGGCCTGGAGTCCTCGACTGAGCGGTAGAGGGTCCGAGGCTGTGCCTAGTATCTGTTGGGGGTGGGGAAGTTGGGTAGTGGAGAGGAATGGGGTCAGCGGGTGTCCCGCGAGTGTGTTCTTGGGATGGTGTATGTCCGTGAAACGGCCATTTTGCGGGGGATCCCACACCAGCGCCTGCTTGTAGGTGGGGGGGGGATTGAGTGATGAAGACATAGCAGTCGAGCAGGATGTCGAGAGAGGAATGGAGGTAGTTTGAGAAAGTATGGCTCGTCGAGGTAGTTGAGAGGAGTAGTGCGCGTGTTGGCTGCACGCGACCAGGTCTGATGGGGCCTGGGTTTGATGGATGTTGGCGGCGGACAGGGACGTCCGGACGCTCGGAGGGGCGCGATGGAGTGCGCCGGCCGCCGGGTAGTAGGGTTTTTGTAAGCGATGTGTAGCGCAAGGATTCTGTAGTACTTTGACGGGTACCGATGTGGTTTTCGAAATGGATGGCGCGGTAGCTGTCGGGGGGATGAAATTCAAATCCCTGGAAGCTGCGCCTTTGAGTGTGTACCGTCTGGTGTCGCTACGGATCCACTGACCAGTTAGAGCTAGGCTCGGGTGGGGAGAGGTGAATGGTGCGCGCTGTTCAGCGGCCCTGTTCACCAGTCTTGCGCTCGATGGGAGGCCAGGCCCAGAGCGAAGACGATCGGCGTTGCTCATTCGAGCTGCCGACCCATCCCCGTGTTATATGGTATTTGTAGTACTTTAGTAGTACTGTGGATCGTTGTACTGTCTTTAGTGACGGTAGGATACGTTTTTGGGGTCGGGTAGAATGGGTGTTGTGATTAATTGACATGATTATTGAGTGACTTGGTCGATAGTAGCTACACCATGTGCTAGTAGAGATCTTCACCTTGCTAGGCCGCTAGAGTCTAGATGCCTTTGCGTGAGATGTGCTCGTGCAAAGGCAGAAGGTGGACGACCTCTTTGTGTCGGCACGTCATATATAGGGGTAACGCTTGTCGGTGTCTTACCACTTACCATTGTGACCTATGTAATTTAGCGGTTAGAATTTGTAAAGTCGTGGCAACGCTTGGCTATTTTGGCCCCCAATGTAACTTTAACCTCTACAATATCAACATGACCACTAAAAATAGACAAATAGTAGGGGAAAGACGAAAATATTGCAACGACCATAAGCTCTCCCACACCGCCCAACACATTAACACTAAATACAACCAGCTCACCAACGCCCTACCTCACCACTGGCCCGGTAGTGAGATAAATATCCTCCCCATGGTCATGACTCGCACCGGCACCCCTCACACATCCACAATTGCCATTCTCACATCGCTCATCACCCTACGCAGAGACCCCACTGATAAAATCATATCGAAAGCGCGTCCCGAAACCACACGCATCCTCTCCCATTTCCACCTACATATTGTCAAGTGGTTGCTGTTGTGAGATTCCGTGGTGGGCATAATAATGGACACATCAGTACGTTGTACTCCGGGGGAGTCTTGGCCCTACTATCTCGCCAATACTAGATGTATTGCGGGAGCCCGTTGCTCGGGGAGTACGGGGGTATATATATCTCATATATCCCCAATGGGTACCGACTTTTAGGCGTGGTACTTGGTTACGGCGTACGGCTCCGGACACGGAGGTGTGGGTTCGATCCCCGGTGATGGCACTACCGTGTAACCCTTCGACAAGTTATGGGCCCTCCGCCTATGACGCGGGTTGCTAGGGTATGACCGGAGTCCATCGGATGGTGTCCGTTAGGGGGAGTGTTGTGAGATCCCGTGGTGGAGATAATAGTGGACACATCAGTACGTTGTACTCCGGGGGAGTCTTGGCCCTACTATCTCGCCAATAGTGGATGTACTGCGGGAGCCCGTTGCTTGGGCAGTACGGGGGTATATATATCTCATGTATCCCCAACGGGTACCGAGTTTTAGGCGCGGTACTTGGTTACGGCGTACGGCTCCGGACACGGAGGTGCGGGTTCGATCCCCGTTGATGGCACTACCGTGTAACCCTTCGACAACGACACCACATGCTTTCGTCTACGGCCTCAAAGCACGCACGACATAAATCCTTATCGCCAAAACTCACGACCACACACACGCAACTAACCCCGCCATGACGCCGCCATGGTGCCGCACAAGATCTCCCCCGGGGGGGAGTAGTAATCTTCAATACACTTCAGAGAGGTTGAATTCAGGCGTTAACGGTCGAGCCTCAACTTTTAAGTTGTCTAGATGGTTAAGTTGGGAGGGCCGAGAGACAGCAAGCGGTTGGCAACCGATAAATGTTGTAAGCCAATTTCAATTTCAATTTCCACTCGTGGAAGCTATATTGTTTATGCAAATCAACAAGCACTTGCTTTTCGCAAAGAAATTATTTCGATTATGTATTTCGATTCCCTGGCATGGGTGCTGCGGACTCGAGCTCATTGCGCTACGACATTTATGTCCGCATGAAACATTTCGTTCGTCGATCTACTACTGATGTTCCCTTTCGTCGGGTTTGGGGGATGTATGCGCGGCGAGAATTCCTCCAACGCCTCTCCGCTGCTCTTCATGGTATCTTGGGTTTCTATCTTCTTTATGCTTTGGAACAGGGTAGTGCTGATGCTGTGGCATGTCTCCCTGCTCCTCGGGCTTAGGCTTTCGTGAAAAAAATATATTATATATTCGCGCCGGGAATACTAATACGGGTACATGTACGATATTGCTTTCTCGAGAGCGGCCGCGCGTTGTCGTCGTTATCAGATATATGCCGCCGAGCGCGGCCGCATGTCGCATGCGGCGCCAGCACTACCTGACAGGCCAGACACCACCTCGCCGAAGAATCAAGACACACAAGCAACACCGTCAAGGTCGCAGCTTGCAATTCATACTTGGCCCTCTGGCAATTATTATTAGGGCAGATTGATACTTGAAGGCTGTATCCCCACTCTGTCTCAACGCTTCAAAACAACAGGCAGTAGTTTTGCCGCTCCTTGTCGCGGGGGCGCGACCGGTACCCGCTATATTATCTAAGAGGAGCGAGCCGCCCCAAAACCCAATTGGGGCTTGACCCCTGTGGGCCCAACCTGTGGCTCGGCGACAGTGTGCTCGCCCACGAACGTAGGTGACACAAGGTGTCGAAATAATGTACACAAACGGGCGACACGGCGTTCCGGCGGAGGAGAGTATCTACAACTTGATTCCCCAGCCGCAGTTTATTCCCGAGAAGCCCGCGCTGTATCGTAGTCGGACAGATGGGAAGGTAGCGCCCGGGCAGTTTGAGCTGGGCGTAAAGTCGAAGAAGGAACATGCCACGTTTGGTAAGCCAAATGGAACTGCCATGCACACGCCCACCACATTTACGAGGGCGCACGAGAAGGAGCCGGTGCTGCCGGAGCCAACGAAGCCGACCATGTCAAAGTTCAAGACGAAGCCCTCGGTCCCGAAGGTTACGGAGAAGCCTGTTATGGGTCTTACGAGCAACAAGAACTTTGTGACTGCCAACGCTGTTGAGAATATTCTAGCAAAGCCTCAAAAGGTGCGTTGACTGCACTCATTTTTCGTCGAAAAATGGGCTCGCGCTCACTCTGAACCTCCGACCTTGCTTTCTGCTTGCTTGGCTCAACTCACTGGCCTTCACCAACTTTCGTTTCACAACACCACATATAATGACTGGATGCAGCATTATTATTCAGCACCCTCTGCATACCTCATGGTGCGGTAGATGGCAGATTTATCTCTCTCTCTCTCTCTCTCTCTCTCTCTCTCTCTCTCTCTGGCTCAGGCGGTGTCCGATTGCTAGAGGCGAATCATTGGATATGCGTTATCGTTGTGCTTAGGTACCGGTGGAAGAGCCTCGTTTCACGGAGCGTAAAGATTTCGGGAAGGTGCCCACTTACCTGAAAAAGGTGAAGGCGAAGGTGGCTCAGGAGACGGAGTACGTGCGGCAGTACATCCAGCAGCGCGAGATGGATCAGACCCAGAGCAACGCACAGGAAATGCCGGAGTATGAGAGGCAGGAGCTGCTGAACCACCTGAAGACCAAATGGGCGGAGGTGAACAAGGTTTATCAGACAAAGCTGTCCTTTGTGCTCGACACGCCTGCGAAGAAGACGCGCAAGGAGTCCCTGGAAAGGCAGCTCCAAGAAATTGAGAAGGACATTGAGCTGCTGTCTAAGGGTTCCACAGTTCTGGTTGTTCCCGACTATTAGCGCCCGCCCCTTCCCAACATCATCGCCATGACATCATCGCTCTGCGAAACATGCGCACTCTCCACGCGCCCTCTGTCTGCCAAATATGCGTGTAACTTAAAGGTCATTTATAGGCAACTGGCTGTCAGTCTGGCGGATTGCACTGTCGATTCTCTCACGATGCGAGATGAGCATGGTGGGATCAGCCGATGATGTGTGGGGCCAGGAACGCTGCGACTGGGCGTAATTGGGTAGAGCGGATTTAACACTTCCGGGCGCGCGAGGGCCCCACATATACATGCCATGGCCTATATTTACATAAAAACAGACTGCAACATAGGTTCACCGTCCACCAGCGTGTGAGTAACTTCTACCGATAGCCGTTCCAACCTACGGCAGTTCTTCCCAATTTCACTATGTTGTTTTTCAGTTCTCTGGCTGGGGGGAGGGCATAATTTCATTGGGCTGGACAGACAGGTCCTCTATGTCAATCGGCGCGGCCTCCATCTCGACGATAGGAGGGCTGGAGAGTGGTTGCGACACGGGAGACGCCCGGGGAGGGCTGAACGTGTTTGACGCTGCCGCTACCTGCTGCTCCCCACCCCCAGGTCTGATGGGAAGCTCCGAGGCGTCCACCATCTCCGGCATCCCGTTAATTAGGTCGTCGTCTATCACCTCGAAGGGGATGGGGAGCGACTCGCCGTCGAAAGGGAACTGCAAGTTGCTATTCATCCGCGCTGCATCCGGCGATATTTGTGTCCCGGCCGGCTCGACTCTTACCGGCATGCCTGAGAAGAATCCAGACGGTAGAGGCGCACGTGCTGCCTGCTGTTGGAAAGCCGACGCCCGCGCTGGTATCGGAACCGGTACTGGCATATACTGACGGTAGGGCTCGAGAGGTGCGTCGGCTGAGTACGCTACTTGCTGCCGAGGGATGGGAGCCTGTGCTCGGAAGACCTGCTGCGATGGAGCCTGAGCTTGCTGGAAGAGGATAGGGGGTGGTGGTGCCATGGCTACTCGGGGAGCAGGCGCGATGCGGGGAGAGAACTGGCCTTGTAGGTTAGGGATCCTTCGGACTGCCGCCGACTGAGACATTTGCTCGATATTGGACATCGACAGCTGAATCCTCCTGTCTATTGCTCCGCAGTATATCGGATCCTGTGGTTTGACGGGGCAATCAAGCACCACAAGAATGTTATTCAAGACTTCTGACTGATACTCGCGGGCATGTTTCGGTTAATGTAAGTATGGCGAGAAGTCAAGCAATAAGCCATGTCGATGCATCTCAGGAAGTCGACAAAGCAGCTCGCTGGTGACAGTGGGAAGGAATAAAGGGGCCGTATACGTCGTCGTCATCGTGGCACCCGTATACTCTTTTGATGACCAGCTCCTTTTCGGGAGGCGGGGGTGGGGGCGGCTGGTAAGGCGGGTAAAACATTTTGTAAAACATCCACATGTCATCGTATGACACTCGACGGCGTTGACACACGTCTCCGGAACAGTCCCAACCGCTGTTCGCCGCAGCGAGGACGTCCGGCAGCATGGGCCCAGCGAGCATCGACTGTAATAGCGACCTGCCCTGCTTGGGACTTAAATCTGCTGTGCAGCAAGCGTGCGTGCGTCCACAAACACGTAAGCATTCGTCGGAGTGAACGACAGACTGTTAAGCAGGCGTACTACATATGGCTGCTGCTACTGCCACACATATTGCGAAGGTAGCTACACAGGTACCGAGTCTGTTGCCGAGTCTGCTGGCAACAGACTCGGCATACTGTTGAGAAAACAACGAAGCATTATAGCAGCGCTCGGTTGATAACGATGACTACAAGAGAAATGACATGGGCACGGACAGGGACGGGTAACAAAGCTAATGCTCTTAGAAAAACAAATGCCACATAGTCATCAAAACTTATGTCTTGACGAAAGAGCAGTTTTATGGGTAGTGTGATTACATATATTTATATATGTGATAAATCAATCGTGGTCGTAGAGCAAGGAGCATCAGCAGGGCTGTGAATGCGTTTTTGGTGCTCGCTTTAACTTTTATGAAGCCAAAAAGACAACTGCTAGTATAGCGCGATTTCGCCTTACTGTGACAGGATGTACTGACGCGAGACTGTATAGTGCTTAGAACAGGTATTAAAACAAATTGCGCGAGTCGCAGTTGCCAAACACGCACGATCCAAGTAGGTAAGACGCGTGTACCATCAGCAGCAGCAAAAAGCGCCGCGGTACATTGTGTGTCAACTATGCTACTGTGCTCGTTCGTATTGGTTACTGTCGCCCGTGCTGTTACAAAGAGAACGTAAAGCCACCGTACCTTCACTGGAGCTGGCTGCGGTTGTCACCGCGACAGCTGCTAGTAAAAGCACTCCCCACCCAAACAAGTACCGCCAGGATGCAGGAACGAGTCGCGTCATATTTCCCGTTCCACTCTTGACAAGAGCGGTGGTGGCGTCCGTTGGTTTGGAGACAGCAGCAGGCGTAGGGGTTAATGAATGTAGGCTAGGGTGTCAGACCAGAGTCGAGGGCAGTCGTGGGTGACGATACCGACAAGTACAGGCAGCCCCTTTGTCCGCTTCCGGGCCCTCTATGTGTCGGGGGCGTGGGGGCAAGCAAGCAGGCGGCGGAACTGCACGGTCGTGAGGAGTTCCGGCTGGTATATGTGTGCAGTCGCTGTTCCCGCTCGCCTCCGTTTTACTGGGCGGTCCTCCGCCATGTTTCTTAGCTAAAATAGTTTTAGAGTAGTGCTGGTCTCTGGTCGCTTGTCGTCTGACGGTTGTAGTTCTTGTGGCTTTCCGTATTCAGATTGCGATGCGGGTATGTTTTTGTTTCTCTACGGAGCAGTGTCTTGGACGGGTGGTAGTCCTTAGACAGTGGTAGCCTCGTCGCCGTCGCTCGTGTGCAGAATTCGTGTCGCCGTGTCTGTCCGGATTCCATAAATTTGGTGAACGTTCGAGATATAGTGAATACATATTGTCGCTATAGTAGCGATTTTTATCGGGTCTTGGAGGACGGGCGGGTACAGGTACCAATATCATAAGAATTTCAATTATCAATACAGGATTTCAATTATCAATATTATCCTCTTTTCTTCTTTTTGCTTGGTGGCCTCCACTGCTTTTTCTTGTAAGAATGTTTTTTAATTATCAATACAGAGCTACCTGTACCTGTAGCACATATCGCTGAACGATACACGGAACGCCGCGAATTACGTGTGTACCCCCTGACACGTCCGTCATACGTCATACTGTATGGGTATACGAAAAAAATCTCACTATAAATTTGGTTCAAATCCGTATAGGTGCTCGCCTTCCACTCCCTGGCAGCCTTGCATTGGGAGCTCAGCATGGCAAACTTGATGCGGACCTCCGCACTTCCGCTTTGCTTGGCACGCCTTCGGTTCAATCGGTCCATGACTACCACCCCTTCGCCATGGAGGATGGGGGCCGGTTGGCGCCGATGGCGGCTGAGTTGGTGGATCGCTTGGCTATTTTGGTGGCTGTTCGTCGCTTCCCTGGCATGGGGGCCGATGATTCTCGTTCCTTGCGCTCTAATAGTTATGTCCGTATCCAACATTTTGTTCGTCGATCTACTTCTCTTCCGTTTCGGCGTTTTTTGGGGGATGTGCGACGAGAATTCATGCAACGTCTTTCTGCTGCTCTTCATGGCACTCGGGGTTCTTATCTCCGCGACGCTTTTCAGGAGGGCAGTGCTGGTGCTGTGGCATGCCTTCCTGTTCCTCGGGCTTTGGTTTTTTCCTCCTTTTTTTTTTTTTTTTTTGGCTTGGTGGCCTCCACTGCTTTTTCTTGTAAGAATTTTTTCATCCCTTTCAAATCTGAACGCTTGGAGAAAAACTGAACGGCGTACCGAACACCATCGGTGCTAGTGAAACCGGCACCGGTATGATCATATCGCCTCCACTGCTTTTTCTTGTAAGAAATTTACTATTATGACCATACCGCCCCTCGTCCCCCAATATGACGATGAGTGATCCGATGAAGCACTCGCTCGGAGATCGCTCCCACCACATCATTCGCTTACCTCGCGCTATTTACACTCCTCCACAAAATTCTGGATGATTTCGCACCTTCGCAAGTAGAAAATATAACCATGCGTCGATTTTGTTGACAAATGTCCTGAAATCCCAGGCAATGCTTTTGCGTGCAAAATGGAATGCGCCGACAGCTGCGAGGGGCGAGTTCGAACACTGCCGGGCTTGTGTACTTGGGGTTATCGCGCCCGCACCCGTGCGGCACGCTCTTTCAATTAGTCGCCGTGATGGTTAGACGAAAAGAGTAACGGGCGCACAACGCCGCAATATGAACGTTGATGCGAGGGTCGCGCAAATATAATGCATAGACGACGGAGAGAGGAGGTGTTGGGCAGGCCGGTGTGGGGGAAACGCACGAAATCGCGTATGTAGACTTAGCACCGATACGCGCACAACCCAAGTGCAAGCCGCTTTCGGCCACAATGTTTGAGCGATCATAACTTACTAAAATAGGGTCGAAACTATATATAGCAGGTACTGTTGGACGCGTATTTTCAATGGGCGTCGAATGTACCTACTCCGGAGTTTAAACACTCACAAATCGATTTGTTATGAATTACTTACATTTACGAATTATTCCAGCAAAGCTGAGCCGCAGTGCCAAGCAACACCCATCGAAGTCGGCTCACATCCTGAGACGATTTGTGCGGGGTTTGTCGATACATGTTTACCAATGCTTCATTCCTATTGACCTCCGAGCCTAATTCCCGACGCGTGTCACGCGTGGGGCGGGTGTGGTTGGCACAAGCACATACCCAAGCATTCCAAACACCACCGTCAACGTGATGCGTCCCTAACGGCCAAGTTGGACCTCGTCCCTCCCCTAAGCCAATCGCCCTCGCATGTTTACAGCGTGCAGTGTTTATCCAAACCTGCGTCATGTGCGTTCTTGCTCGCTTGCTTTCCAGAAAATCACCCGTGCCAGCGGCGTGAACTTCCGTGCTCTATTCACACACCCGCAAACCAAACCTCGCGCATTGAACACGGCACCCAAGCCTCCAAATCCCTTCCAAAAAGCCCCCAAAAATACGGTTACGTGGAACACGGAGAAGTATGCAGCTTGGTCTGAGCGCTTGATCAATGCCCAAGCGTGGCGCTCAGAATGACGTGTGTAGGTCAGACATTTTTTCACACTGCGACATCTGCTCAGGCAACCGAACAACAGGCTGAACAAGCGGCAAGCAAGATACCTGCGGGATTTGCAACCGTTTGTGGGCTCGATGACACTTGCATATCGCAAGGGAGCTGTGAACGAAGATGACCCGTTAAGCCGGCGTCCAGACTTCGTACCTAAGGCCACAGTTCCATTATTTTGGGATGGCGAGGTTCCCAAAGATCGAGAATTACGACGGAAGTCCTAGCATTTGTTTGAAGACGCACAGTTAAATTTATTGACTGTTAACGCGTTGCAGCTGAGCCCTGAGTTCGCTGATCTCATTCGCGAGGGGTACTCCCACGACTCGGTTTAAGGGGACGAGGGTGAGTGGACGAAAGACAGCCGGATTGAAGCCAGAAACGGATTTTTTGGCGCTTCGATCGCCTATGTATTCCACAGAACTCTGAGCTCCGACTGAGATTGATCACAGAGCTGCACGCAAGTTCGTAAGTTGGTCACATAGGAGTCGCTAGCACCCTGGCTAAAGCACTCGACAGATTCTGGTGGAAACGACTTCGCCAATATGTGACAGATTTTTGCGAGCGCTACGGCGTATGTCGACGAGCAAAGATTCGACCGCAGATGGCTGCGACTCTTTACCCACTACCTGTTCCACCCATACCGTGGCATACAGTTGGTCTTGACTACTTGACACACTTACATGAGAGCAATGGCTTTAACAATTCGCTGATTGTAGTAGACCATCTAACTCGAATGGCCCATTTTCTGCCGTGTACAGAGACTGTTACTGCCGAAGAAACTGCAACTTTGTTTTTTCAGGGAGTCTACCGTTTACATGGACTACCCCGTGTGATGGTCAGTGATCGCGACCCGAAATTCGTCAGTGGCTTCTGGGAGACACTTTGGCGACGCCTTGGAACGCGCCTAGACATGTCTTCCAGTCGACATCCAGCGACATACGGACTCACAGAGCGCGTGAACATCACGTTTCAACAGCTTCTTCGTTACTTATGTTGCTATGATGGCTCTGATTGGACGACTCTACTACCACAAGTGGAATTTGCGTACAACGCTTCTCGTGCACTCGGAATTGAACACACTCCGTTCGAGGCTAATTTTGGATTCTCTCCTTAGGGGCCTCCTGACCTGCTGTTTAGCATGCGACCGTCAATTCCAGTTTCGCAAGACGCAACATAACGGTTACGATTGTTACAAGAAGTGCATACTCTGGTACGCTATGTGTAACAACTATACAAGGACGAGATGCATGCACGCACAGAACCGTCTACAACGCCACACTTCGCCAGAGGTGACAAGGTGTCAGTCGTCACAACAAACTTTTTTTGCGTGGACAGCCGAATCGGAAACTCAGAGACAGACAGCTTGGACCTTTTACAGTGGAGGAGCAAATTGGGAAACATAGTTACAGATTGAAACTTCCAGCGACAATACGCTTACATCCTGTGCTCCATGTGAACAATTTACGACCATGCTCTTCCGCTCTGCTACGACCAACTGTCCCATTGATCGTTCCTGAAGGAGACGACGAGGAGTTTGACGTCTCACACATCTCTGATGTGTGCATTAAGTCGTTACCTGGACGACGAGGCAAATATCTGCTCTTCATGACGCACTTCAGTGAGGACGACATTCCACCTATCTGGCACCGGTTGAATGAGTTACACCGGACAACATCGTTACAAGATTTCTTAGAGACGCCCCAATGGCACATGTTTGCCAAGACTCAGGCGTACATTGACTTCATGCACGCTTACCCAACGCGCATTCCTGAGTCCCAGTAACTGCTTCAGTAAAGGAGCGTAGACCACGGAGGTCTGCCTCGCGGCGGCTCCAAAGATCTGTCAAGAGGGGGAGGGTACGAGTGTGACGAGTACAGTCCTGCAGCAGTACATTGCAGGACATTACTCGTTACTAATTCCAATTCGTGCTTTTCCATCGGACGGACGTACAAACGGACGTCGCTACTGCAATATTCATAAGGGTATTGATGCATAATGTACGACCAGTACCTCCGGTACGTACAAGTACGCACAGTTAATCTAACTAGCCAGATGACGAGCCTAAGCGAGCTCTTCGATGCAGAAGGAGCCGCGTCGTGATTCTCAATGCTAGACGAGCCGCGTCTCTAGACAAATGACGACGGTTGCAAAGCCCTAACGCCTGACACATAAGCGAAGCAAGCAGGCGTAAGCTATATGGGCAGAAAGTTATTTAAGCCCAGTGCAGTAGAGGGAGGTGACATAACCATTTAACAATTCCTTTGTTACTTACAACATGTACTGCTAAAGTACAAGCAGTGAACATCTTCTCAACATCATCTCTCGACAACATATTTTGCCGTCTTGCAACGACAGAACTAGACAGATTAGAACTGATTTGTGCTAGCGTTTAGCTTGAGGAGGCTAACCGCCACAATTTCCCGGGAATCTATGGGCGTAATTCGACAAACTGCACCGACAACACCCGCTTTAAGCTGAGGTCTAACCACCCCGGATGGCGGCTTAATGCTTGTTTCTCGGCTCTCCTACAATTGAGTGGTACTCGGGTATCGTCGTGCTTGACGTGGTGAGAGGGGAGCGTGCTCTTGACTAGCTTATGCTTAACATAATGCTAGTCGAAAGGATGGAGGGAAGAGGAGGGGGAGGTAGAGGGGGAGGAAAAGTGGAAAGAAGGGAGAAAGAGAGAGATTTTTCTCCGTATTACTATTGGTACATAAGTAAGTAATGTAAGCATTTCAGTATGATAAAGTTTATTGCAGTGGAAATTTTGCCCATACAACATAAATATGTAATATCAATCACGGCTATTTGATTATTATAATTAGTGCTTGGCTTGACTGTGGTGCGCGCCTCCCATGTTCGAAAGTGCCCTCGGTGCAATGAGGCTCCTTCAAAGTCTCGCGGGTCTGGACCTCCGTCGACGGTATCGGGCACCTTTTTGTCGGGAGAGCACCCCACAGCTGCTATGCTTATGGATCATATCCCCCGGTGCCCGTGCTCTTGGTATATCATTCAACTCCACGACCGGATTGTCCATGTGCTTGAAGAGCTTATGCTTGAAGCGGGGCTACTAAGGGACGGGACTTGCGGTTGCAGGTCCGCCGTATTTGGTCGGGAACTTCTCGAGATCGCCATGGGGATGTGGTTTGGTTAGACTTCATGGCTCCGCACCGTTATCTTGTTGTTGATCAGACGGTTACAAGTGCTCGCACGAACAACAATGTTCTTCGTATATGTGCTCGTCTCCCACTCCGTGGCAGCCTTGCATTGGGAGCTCAGCATGACAAACTTGATTCGGACCTCCGCACTTCTGTTTTGCTTGGCACGCCTTCGGTTTAGTCGTTCCATGACTACTATCCTTTCGCCATGGAGGATGGGGGCCGGTTGGCCCCGATGGCGGATGAGTTGGCTGATCGCTTGGCTATTTTGGTGGCTGTTCGTCGCTTTCATGGCATGGGTGCTGCTCACTCTCACTCGTTGCGCTCTAATAGTTATGTCCGTATGGAACATTTCGCTCGTCAAACCACTTTTGTTCCTTTTCGGCGACTTAATGAGGATGTGCGAAGTGAATTCATGCAACGTCTTTTTGATGCTCTTCATGGCACTCTAGGTTCCTGTCTCCGCGACGCTTTTCACGGGGGCATTGCTGACGTTGTGGCATGCCTTCGTGTTCCTCTGGCTTAGGTTTTTTCCTCTTTTCTCGTTTTTGCTTGGTGGCTACCACTGTTTTTTCTTGTAAGAAATTTTCACAAATTAGATCAAAGCCAACACGTTTCTCATCCCTGAAAATGCGGGACAACTTCCCGACTAACGCAAATTTATTTCGATGATACGACGACCAATGCACGATTTTTCTACCGGTACATTTGGTACGTATTGGTACGTCGTGGCACGTTCGGTGCGTTTTGGTACGTCGTTGTACGTTCGGTACGTTTTGACACGTCGGGATGCCTCGTCGGATTTTTTGTATGAAGCTATCCCTAGAGAGGGACCCGGGGCTCCCGCCGCCTTCTTGATGTCTCGTTAAACAACCAACGACGTGGCACCACATGCACGCCGACAGCCGGTGACAGTATACTACATGTACGGGTGTAACACTATCATTCCAAAATTTGTGCTATAGCCCTCGTATATTCCTACTTTCCTCTATGCTTGGTGGGTCTCCGCTGCTTTTTTTGTAAGAATATATATCAAATTATCAATATCATTATTCATTTAATCGTACGGCGACGGTCGCCCGGCGGTTGCGCTGGGCCGTGCCCTATGGCCCCCGCCCCGGCTGACCTTCCTACATCATCACCTAATGCTCAAGCGTCTTCCCATGCCTTACGACATGGAAATACTTCACATCGGTTTTTACCCCCCCTCCCGCTCCCCCAATGCGCTCCCAAACTCCTTTGAGGTGCGTTGGCTTCTCCGCGTCGTTCCCGATCTTTCAAGCGTTGTGCGCCCATCTAAATTCCCCGCGACAATGTGCACTTTCGCCCCCGACAAGTGCCAAGTAGTGGATGCTGATCGCCACCTTCTCGCGCCGTGCACTTTTTGCGGACGATATTGTGTTGGCTAGTGATGGCCTTAGTAGGTAGACATCAACATTCGTGTTCTCACCGCAGCACAACGCCCTCCCAACCCCATGCATGCGGTGCTTCGCTTCCGCGTGGTCGGTCGTCTCCGGTGGCTCCGCATGAAATTGAAATGAAATTGAAATTAAACACTCCAATACCATTAAAAACCGGCTGGAGTCTATGGGCCCCCCCTTATGCTACGCCTAGCTGGACTTAGAAGCGTGAGGTAGACCGTGAACCACTAATCCCAACCTCTCCAATGGCAGTAACGATACCGTCTAAAATATACCCGTATCCATGCATTTATTATTTTCTGATCTATACATTTTTTTTTGGATATAGTATAAAATACAAAATGTCGCTAGTCTCCACGATACGCGGCCTGCTCCAACCGCTGCGGGGTCGCTTATCAACAAGGTTGTTCAGCTTGAGCTGGTCGAGGCGAACCAACCTGACTTCGGCTCATGTGCGACTCCGGTCGTGCCGGAGCTTGGGGGGAAAGGCAGGTGAAAAACCCCCCTCGCATAGGTCGTCGTCGGTCCCGCCTCGATCCGTGCTCAACCCCGCCCGAGGTATTAGCCGCTCCTCCCGACGCAGCTCGCCACCTAGCCGAGTCTTCTCTCCTCCTTCGGGGGCTGAGAAGAGAAAATAACTAGGCTGCATACGGTGTCCGGCTGGCTCTCTTGCCTCCGAGCCAGATTTTCTCATGTCCCATGTCCTTTTCCCGTCTGTTTCCAACACCTATCTGATCGCGCTGTGGCCGTCCGTGCCCTCCCCCGGTGGTTTACGTTGTTAGGGGGCCGCCTTTACGAGCAGTGTGCCGTTACGATAACCCTAGGCACACTGCCTGAGGCAGCCTATCGATAACCGGGTACCGACTAAGGAAGGGGTTGGAAGAACACATGGATCGAGTCGCCGGTCCTCAAAAGATGGTGGGTACGGGAATTTTTCCAAAAACCCCCCGTACCGGGCTTTTCTGGCGGCGGGCGATCCTAATGACCGCCGCCGCCAGACCGTGCCGCTCCTCCGGCTGCGACCAACCTCCGTCTTGCGTAGCATCAGGCCTCGCCCCCAGGGGAGACCTAAGGCTCTCGCAGGGCTAGCGACTGCTAGCGAGCGCCGTCCCTAGCGCTGCTTCCCAGCTGTCCGCCGCCAGCTCCAACACCCTCGTCCCTCCGCTGATCCGTCCGTACCCTTCTTCGCCAAAAAATATTTCGCAAACGCCGCCCCCGCCCCATCGTCGGGAGAGTATCTGCGAGTATTTAGTCGCGGAAAAGACATATCGGACGAGCGGGAGATCCCTGTGCCGGTGTACGGATATTACGTTTTCCAAAACCCTCCGTACAGGGCTTCCCGACAGCTGGTGATCCCGCGGATCGCAGCTGTCGGTACCTCGTTCAGCCTCCTACCGTGCCAGGCATGGCACGGCTATGGGGTTACCAGCGCCCACGCGTGGAGGTAGAGGTAGGTGCCGATGGGCCTGCGAGCGCACCCCTCTCCGGGGCCGCCGCCGCTGCGCCGCCGGCGGGCGCCGTGGCTCCGCAGTCCTTGCCCCCCGCCGTCCAATGGTGCCTTGTCCATGGGGTCACTACTGAAGCGAACTCTAAAGCCTTATTCGAGTCCTACCTCCTTTCCTTCCGATTTAGTATGTCCTCGAACGGCGTCTCCCCCTCGGTGGTACTCCTCGTCAAGCCGGCCTTCGAGGATCTTGTTGGTTGCGTGTTGTCTTTTCGTGGTAGGGCCACCAAACTAAGGGCATCCGCGGAAGCGGCATGGGTGGCGTTACTGTCATTCCCGCGCTTAGTTTTGCGCCCCATGGCCGATTTAACTTCTGCGGGGCACGTGCCCTTTGACTCAGTCGCTGATTACCGTAACAACCGCTTCGCCCATTGGGCGTCATGAGTCCTCGATGCATTCCCTTCCGCCGCTCGCGCTCACGCATCCCTTAGAAGTGGGCGACCGCCACTTACCTCCCTTCCAATGGACGGCATCGACGCCATGTCCACATCGCAGCCCTTACATGACGGCGTTTCGGCTAAGGCAGCCGACCGGGCGGCTTGTCTAGCTGCGGTTGGGGAGTGCCGTCACGCTATGGAGGCCATAAACTCCAACTCCGCTGCAAGTGGTCGTGGGGTGCACGAGGAATTATCACGATTGAACCCACAAGATGACGACGATCTCGCGGACGTGTCGCCGGATCCCTTCTCCCTCCCTCGTATCAAGCTCCACGCTTCGGAAGGAGATATGATGGAGGTCGTTGTAAGATGCCCTCGAAAGTCTAGTCCTCATGTCGATGGTTGGAGGTTTGCAGCTCTTCGCGCGTTGGGTTCTTCTTGCACTCTCACCGGTTTAGCCGAAGCCATCGTGAATGCACATGTTCCACCAAGCGTTGTCCCATTCCTCGCCTCCGCCACGCTCATTGTTGAGAGACACCGTGTTGTATTGTAATCAAGTTGCTACACAGCAATGTTGGTTGACTATAGCACTATAAGATGACAAGCCAATCAGCAATAGAGTGGATTATGTTGCTGATGGTGGCAAGCTGTTGAGCGTTCGATATCATCTAAAGGCTCATTATATACGTTGGCGTGTGCTCACCACAAGGTGAGTGCGTGTCCCGTGATAATAAAGTGATGGACACTTGCTGAGGGTGAGGTGACATGCAGTGTCACTCAGCGGGTGTAAGCATTCCTTATCACCCACCAGCTTATGTTATGGGCTCTCAAGCTGCTAAGTGTTGGAGTCATTTGTCTTGACTGGAACCTAGAGCTTGCTTCTTCTCGAGTGAGTGGTAGACCTTTGTGGTGTCGCACGATACGTGAGGTGCGGCTGGCTCACATAGTGGCGGGCTCTTGCTTGTGTTTGTAGCTTTACTTCGATACCCGGGTTGTAGCGACGTGTTTGTGTCACTTGGAGCCTAGAACTCCCGAACACCGACTCGTGTGACGTGAAGATCGGCTTGCTTGTCTTGGGTCTAGCTCGGCGCTTTCAGGAATCTTGCTCGCTTCCGGAGCTTGTCACCTGCCACTCTCCTTCTCTCCTCTCCTAAAAACCTATGGTGGTCCGGTTGAATTTTTGGAAAGGCATCTTACCACAAGTGTACTAGGACTTCTGTACGACGTCACTTGACCGACCTTCTGAAATCCATTCTTGACTGCCTTGGCTATATAGGCTCCGGGAGTACAGCCGCGTCTTCGGTCAGTCCTTTGCCGTCTCCTTTTCTGAGCCGCGCTGACCGGTAATTGTTGCTTTTCTTGGTGGCAGTTTTCCTGATTTTCTGGTGCTCCTGAAAGCGCATCCGACGCACCTGCCATGGACTCCGTTAAACTAAATAAGTTCAGTGGGGAGATATGAGATTTTGATGTGTGGAAACGTTTATGTGCCTTTGGCCTGATGCAAAAAGGGGCTCCGGCTTTGTCGTCGGATCGTGCCGCTTCCTCTCAACAACAAGTCGACATGTACTCCACATTGACTCTTGCGCTGCCGGAGGACGATCTATCCATCATCGAGAATGTTAGCGAGGATGACAAGACCTGCGGCCACAGTGCGTGGACCGCGTTAGTCAATCATTATGAGAACGATGGTAGTTACCGGTGTACAAAGCTACTGCATGACTCGGACACGCCGCAAGCGGACTGCGAGAGCGGCAATAAATACCTGAACCGGCTAGTTCGATTGCAACTGATCCGCAACAAATACACCCCCTTAGCCAATGCTATCCGCCGGCACTCGCCAGGCACAACAGTCGACATCTTTCTCATTGTCACGAGCCGCACATGAACACCGCACTCATCCACCATTGCGAGTCTCACCTCCCTTCTCACCCTCCGCACCGACCCTCATAACAAGCTCATCTCAAAAACACGACTCGACACGTCACGCGTCCTCACACAACTCCACTTGCACACCGTCCAATGGCTGCACCACCTCCTTCTCATCTACCGCATAAAGTCTCGCACGACCACACGACGCACCGACCCTTCTCGCACCCACACCCGCCCATGAATGACATCCGCACCCCACACGCACGACTCCACGGATTGACACACTCCCTGGGGGGGATGTCAAAACCCCTATGATCATTTGGAGAGGTTGGATTTAAGCGGTTAACGGTCTAGCCCTGACTTATAAGTTTCCTACATGGCATAGTTGGGAGGGCCCGTAGACAGCAACCGGTTTCACCCGGTACATGTTGCAAACACTTTCAACTTCAATTTCAATTTCAATAGTTTGATTGCAGCGACAGCTTGCCCGAGTTGGTGACGTCGTCCACGACCGGCGTGTCATCATGTAATGGGTGAAGTACCTGCGCAGCGAAGACCGTTCCATCACCGACACGTGGGACGTACACAACCTCAGCATGGATGCCGTCAAGCGTGATCTTCGTCGAAAGGGCATGCGCATCGAGAGTCGTGCGCAATCACGTATAGCCAAGCCTCCAACGCCTACAGCCTTTGCGGCGTCTCATGATGACGCAATGACTGACTTTTGAAGCGGCAAGTCTCCGAGCTCTAAAACCACCAGAAATCTCTTCAAGAAGCTACGACTACTCGTCGTGCCTCATATGGCAGAGGCGCAGCGAGGACTTTTGCGGTCTTTGCTATGGCTGTGGTAAGAAAGGCCATCGTAGGTCCGAGTGCCCGGACAACAACACCGGAGGTAACTCTGCGCATGTGGACTCCCCCGTTACTTTTCCGGCGGCCATGGACGTGCGGCCACCCCTGCGAGGCCACTCTCCAAGGCTCGGCACATGTTCGTGCGCGATGGGGAAATGTGGATGTGGTTGGCCGACAGCGGCGCCAACCATTGCTTGACTAGTGTGCGCCGTGACTTCTGTGAGTATCGAGTGCTCACTTACCGGCTGTGGGTGAGGGTCATCAATGCCCGCGCCGTTGGCGTGGGCTCGGTCCGCATAATCGCGAAGGCTGACGATGGAGAGGAGATTCTTGCCATGCTGAAGAATGTGCTCCACGTTCTTGATCTATCCCATCGTGCGTCGTGGTCTTACCATAGGCTTTTCAGCCTCACCCAAGCTCGGCGACAAGGTCATTGCGTGGTGTTAGCTAATCCCGTGGACCACCTTCGTCTTCATGCCGGTCACGGTGGTGGCGATGTGGTTCCGTTTAAGGCTCCGAATCATAGATCGATTAATGATCATTAATCGATGCATCGGAGCTTTTTGTAATTAATCAATTATCGATCTTTAGGCACTACATTTATCGGATGCATTGATCTTTACAGCTTGACTTATCAAGTGCATCGACATTTAAAGGCTTGACTTATTAGATGCGTCGATATATAAAGGCTTGAGTCATCCAATACACCAACCTTTAGTGCCGCGACTTTTCATACGCTTTGATCTTTGGGCCGCGATTGATCAAATGTTTCGATCTTTAGGCCGCGATTTATAAGATGCACCGATCTTTAGTCCGCGATTTATCAGTTGCACCGATATTTAGGCCGCGATTTATCAGATGCATCGATATTCATTTATCGTTTCAACCGTTGATTCAATCGTGTACCCCGCGCTAGCTTGAACCGAATAATGATTAGATTTATAGCTACATTAACCATATAGAAAAATCTAGCAGATGAGTAGTAATTGATTAGTTTACACACGAATAAAGTGTTTTTATGTAATCGAAATGGAAATAAGGAGAAGGCGTTCAAGCACAATCGCATGATCAATACTTTACTCAGAATAAAATGCATCTATGGCCGCCGTTGGTTCCTTGACATATCAATGGCCAACATAATAAGACGAGAAAGGGTTCATGGATTGACTAATCAGCAACTCGTATGCGTCATAATAGGGATCATACATGGTCTCGTTACTGCCATGCTTGGACGAAACGCGGTGACGAGACGTGGTGACATCGGCACCGATGACGGCCCATAAAGGGATCATTGGTTACGAAGATTTTGATCGACGGATGCGATCATATATCCGTACATGTACTTATGAAGAGTGTCATTGAAATTAAAATTGTTTACAGTATTTACCGTATGCGCCGGTTTACAACATGTACCGTATGCGCCGGTTGCTGTCTCTGGGCCCTCCCAACAATGCCATTCCGGAAACTTACAAGTCAAGGCTAGACCGTTGTCCGCCTAGGTCCAATCTCTCCAAAGGGTGGTGGGGGTTTTTACTCCCCCCCGGGGAGTGTGCGGTGCGTGGTGGTGGCGGCGTGCAGCTACATGCGTGCGTAGGTGCAATGTGTGGAGGCGCGGCGAGTGGTTGTGCGGGATTTGATGCGGTATATAAGTAGGAGATGATGCAGCCATTGGACAATGTGCGTGTGGAGTTGTGCAATGATGCGTGATATGTCGAGTCGTGCTTTCGAGATAAGTTTGTCAGGAGGGTCTGTGCGGAGGGTGAGAAGATAAGTGAGACTAGTGATGGTGGATGAGTGCGGTGTACCCGTGCGGCTCATGACGATAGGAAGGATGTCGACTTCTGTACCTGGCCAGTGTTGGCGGATGGCGTTGGCGAGAGGGGTGTATTTGACCAGAATCATGTGAGCTGTGTGGAGAGGTTGTGGTCCGTGTAGTACTTCCATTCCGCTATTTGAATCTTTTTAATCGAGGAGTATCGGCGGCGACCGTTTGTGTGACCGGCGTAGCGAGGTTCGAGGAGGCGGATAAGGTCGGGTCTGTGTGCCGGGGGTCTCAGCGCGGGGGGGAGGGTCTCGGTGGGGAGGATGGCAGGGCACGAGGCTAGGGAGTCGGGCGAGAGGGCTTCGTCTACATCAACAAGGCGGGTGGGCATGTGGGCGGGGTGAGGGGGATGACAGTCGAAAGGGGTGTGGGTGGGTGTGGGGGATGCGAACGATTTGATGGGTTTGATACCAAAGTCTGCGGTGATGGTCTCCCAGCGGCCGCCGTTGTGGCGTTCCAAGAGGGGGAGGAGTAGTTGTAGCGCGCTCTTGTGGCGGTCCTGTGTTAGGCCGGACATGGTGGGGCAGCTACCGGCCATGTGGTTGCTGGTGAATTGGCCACATATGGGGCAACGCATGGTGGAGTTGCGAGTGAGGAGGCGGGTGTTGTGAACGCCCCACCTGAATTCTTGCTTGTGAGTGAATTGTATGTTGGTGAGTGTTGTGGTTTTTTTGTGGAATGTGAAGTCTGCGCTGTCCTCTTGGACGCGGGCGAGTAGGGCACCGTGTTTGGTGGTGTGTGAATGGGGGGTGAGTGTGTGTTTGGTGCTGTGGGTGTGTGCGTCTGTTCTGAGGTTGGTGTATTTGTAGGGTATGGGCTCCCCTAGGTGTTGTGGTATGAGGGTGTATGGCCAGGTCCAGTTGCCTATCGACACGTCTAAACCTGTGGTGTATAATGTGTCGGGTGGGTGTCCGTCCGCAGCTTGGTTAGCGAGTGTGTTTGCGAGGTCATTGCCGATTGAGTAGTTGTGTGCTTTGATTTAGCCGAGGTATGTGCGGATGCCTAACTCGCTGCGGGTTTTGACGGTGTGTGTGATGGAGTGGAGCGTGTCACGGTAAATGTTGTGTCGGTAGGCGAATAGGCAGTTCATGTAGCCTTGTATTAGGTGGAGGGAGCACGCACTGTCGGTAAGGAGGTGGGTGTGGCAGAGTTGGAGGCCTATATCTATGCCCGCAAGCTCCGCGGGATTAATGGTGTGAGAGGGAGGGGTGGAGGTCACTAAAATTTTAGATGCGCGTGTCCGAGGCGGGGTGAGTGGCGGCCGCTCTAAGGGGGGAGGGGCCTCCTCTCTTGTATACGAAGTCCTGCCAATTCCAAGCAGGTTCTCCTCTTGTGGGGGAGTGTGTTAGCGTCGTACGTTCCGGGAGGGGGTAAGTGATGGGGTGAGTAGGGTCAGGGGGAGGTGGTAGATGCCTGCGGAGTGTGGCGAGTAGGTGTCAACGAGGTGCGGGGGAAGAGTGTTATAAAGTACAATAGATTGAGCGTTTATCATTGTTCCTCTTCTTCGTAGCCTATCAAGAAATAACACGAAATATATGAGAATATATTACGCTTCGTTTGAATTTAGAACAAGCGACGATATGGGGACGAAGCGTCAATCTACCAAGCGACTACACGTATGTAGTCACCTGCAAAAGCGCGCGGCAGCCCAATCAGTCATCAACATTTTTCAGCCCGATGCGCGGTGACCAGCTATTTTGACGGTCCGACTCGCACCATCACAAGCTTCGTAGATCTGGACGCGACGACATCGGCGCTCAAAGTCAGTAGTGGGGCGCGACTTCTGCAAGTGGCGTTATGATGGCCTCGCATCTGTTTGACGCGGTGTCGAAGGCGATGCTACAAGAGGTCGTCGACGCTTGCGATGCATCGCATTCACCGTCGGAAGCTCTGCGACTCGTAAAGGTGCGTATTGGGAGTCCGCGGTTAACAAGTTGTGCAACAACCGACACCATTCGTTTTAACAAGGGCTCGTATCCGCCAATGCAAACACAAAGGACTATCAGACGTCGCTAATGGTATGGAAATTGTCCATACTCTCGAAATATTCGCTGGAAGTGAAGGCAACGACTAGTCATGTCTAGTCTGCGTCAAGGTTGGTCTCGAGGTGATTCACATATGCTTTATTTCAAATGCCAATGTGCTCCTTCCCGTCTACGTAATCGTGCCCAGGTTTGCCGAAGTCCTGTAAATTCGCGCGCGTACGTGTATTCGCGTACATACACGGTATATGTATTCCGCGCGCGCGCGCGCGCGCGCGCGCGCGCGTGTGTGTGTGTGTGTGTGTGTGTGTGTGTGTGTGTGTGTGTGTGTGTGTGTGTGTGTGTGTGTGTGTGTGTGTGTGTGTGTGTGTGTGTGTGTGTGTGTTAGCTAACCATGCCGCAGACGGACACCCACCCGACACAACATACACCACAGGTTCAGACGTGTCAATAGGCCACTGGACCTGGCCATACACCCTCTTACCGCAAACCCTAGGGGAGCCCATACCCTACAAATACACCAACCTCAAAACAGACGCACACACACACAGCACCAAACACACACTCACCCCCCACTCACACACCACCAAACACGGTGCCCTCCTCGCCCGCGCCCAGGAGGACAGCGCAGACTTCATATTCCACAAAAAACACACAACACTCACCAACATCCAATTTACCCACAAGCAACAATTCATGTGGGGCGTACACAACACCCGCCTCCTCACTCGCAACCCCACCCTGCGCTGCCCCGTATGTGGCCAATTCACCAGCAACCACATGGCCGGTAGCTGCCCCACCATGTATGGCCTAAGACATGACCGCCACAAAAGCGCGCTTGAACTACTCCTCTCCCTTTTGGAACGCCAAAACGGCGGCCGCTGTTAGACCATCACCGCAGACTTCGGTAACAAACCCATCAAATCATTCTCATCCCCTGCACATGCCCATTCCCCTCTTGACTTCCATCCCCCTCACCCCGCCCACATGCCCACCCGCCTTGTTGTTGCTGACAAAGGCCTCTCGCCCGACTCCCTAGCCTCGTGCCCTGCCATCCTCCCCACCGAGATTCTCCCCCCCGCGTTGCGACCCCCCGCATACAAACCCGACCTTATGCAACTACTCGAACCTCGATACGTCGGCCACACGAACAGCCGCCGCCGATACTCCTCGATAAAAGGAGTCAGATAGGGGAATGGAAGTATTGCACGGACCACAACCTCTCCCACACAGCCCAATTGATTTGTGACAAATATACACCCCTCGCAAATGCCATACGTCAGCATTGGATAGGTACCGCAGTAGACATCCTCCCCATCGTCATGAGCCGCACATGTACACCGCACTTATCCATCATCACAAGTCTCACCTCTCTCCTCACCCTCCGCACTGGCCCCCCTTACAAACTCATCTCCAAAGCCTCGATAGATCACGCATCATTGCACAACTCCATACGTACACTGTCCAATGGCTGCATCGTCTCCTACTCATCTACCGAAACAAATCCCGCACAGCCACTCGCAGCGCCTCCACACACCGCACCTACGCACGCCCCTAACTGCACGCCGCCACCAACCCGGATCGAGCATTCCCGGGGGGGAGTAAAAACCCCGAGCACCCCTTGGAGAGGTTGGATTTTGGTGGTTAACGGTCTAGCCCTGACTTGTAAGTTCCATGTATGGCATTGTTGGGAGGGCCCAGAAACAGCAACCGGCGCATACGGTACTTATTGTAAACCGGCGCATACGGTACATGTTACAAACAAATTTAATTACAATTTCGCGCGCGTGTTTGTGTATGTGTGTGTGTTTGTGTGCTTCGCAAGTCTTACTTGTAATGTATACTCTCAAGTTTTCGGAATGCACCGTCATTATCAACTGACCGTGCCTGGTGTTGCTTTTTCTCCGTGTGTTGTGTAAGGGATGGCCCTTGGCCTTGTGGCACAATATTTTAAGGGTGGAAGCCACCTCGGTGCCCGTCCGGCCTCACGTGCTTTGCCAACGACGACGGAACATCTTTTGAAGACCACCAGATGAGCAACGATGAGGTGGTAATCACATGCCGGATGTTAGCTCCCATGCATGCCGTGATCGTGTGCCCCATTTTTCGCTTCTTTAATGATCGATATTTCATCATTAAGTGCGACCCTTCACTGCATGTACTCTTTCCTATTCTGTTACGTGTGCTGTGTGCATTACATCATGTGTGTGTGTGTGTGTGTGTGTGTGTGTGTGTGTGTGTGTGTGTGTGTGTGTGTGTGTGTGTGTGTGTGTGTGTGTGTGTGTGTGTGTGTGTGTGTGTGTGTGTGTGTGTGTGTGTTGTGTGTGTGTGTGTGTGTTGTGTGTGTGTGTGTGTGTGTGTGTGTGTTTTGTCTATGACTCTTATTTATCATCATGCATCTTTCCCACTGTTTTGTGCGGCTTTGTTGGTATGTTGGAATTAATGTAGGACACCGTTCAATATCATTCCTAAATCATTGGCTTCTTTTGTCTGTGTTTGGTGTGTCCTTTGGGCCCGTGAAACAGATGTTGAACGTGATAAAATCCACCTCGGTGCCTAAGTTGTGAAGTGTTTTGCCAATGTTCGGACTACTAGTAACAAACCTTCGTAACTTTTTATTTCTTTAAAGAAGGACAAGCTATCTGGAGGTGCGGGTATGCTGTCATCCCACCTCTTCCCACGCCCCCGCGCAGTGATCCCCGGTATGTAAATATTTTGTCACATCTTTTCTTTCGATATTTATCAAATGCTTACAATGTCTCCACTACACTTATTGCATTGTACTTGCATCCTGTGTGTGTGTGTGTGTGTGTGTGCGCGCGCGCGTGTGCGCGCGTATGTGTGAGTGTCTTGTCTGCGTTAATTGCAAGTTCCTAGATCCCAAAATGGTCCTATGAGAGCGCTCATCTCCTGGGATACTTATTTGGCAACGAGCGAATTTAGGATACCTATATGGCAGCGCTTTACTCTGGGACACTTCTTGGCACCCCGTGGCCTACCTATTCGCGGCCATGGTCCGGACTAGCTTCAACATGGCAATGATTCCTTTTGGCACCACAACGAGATATGGCAATCGTAGCTATATCGGATGTCAATATACTTTTCATTGTTAGACCTTCTCTTTAGTGATTTTGAGCGATTATATACTTCCTATAACCCCGATGATCCTAGACACGACAACCTGAAGTGGGCAGGGTAAAACCCACGATGAATGTGATGTGCTTGGTGAGGGGTTTGCAGCACATGATTTTGTTGGGTTGTATGGGGATATAATATAATTTACGTATTCTTGAACAATGCGACATATCTCCCAAGGTGCACACGGGTGTCAGCCTTGAAGAGCAATTGCATTGTGCCCTCCCCACTCACGACAACATGATCTTTGTTGTGAGCTAGGCAATACTGCAGTGTAATGTACCGTGCTTGATCTATCAAATGCACAAAAAAGTTTTATGACTTAATAATCTAGTACATCTTATTTTCGATATATAAGATTTCGATCTTGAGCGCCTTAACTATCATATGCATTGACCTTTAGCGCCCGATTTATCAGATGCATTGATCTATAGTGCCGCGATTTATCAGATGCATTGATCTTTTAGAGGTTGAATTATCAGATGCAATGATCGTTTAGAGGCTGAATTAACAGATGCATTGATAATTAGGGCCTGAATTATCAGCTGCATCGATCTTTACGTGAATGAAAATCAGCATTAGTTAGTGATGCGATTCTTGATACAATAGATCGATTCGAAGGAGGTTCGCAGTTTCGTGCAATTCAGCAACTTCCACGCCATATTCATCCATCACTTTAGCGACCTTACTTTGCCATTATCCGAGAAAGATGAGACCTTACGGCACCATTGACGGACTTACTGCGGAAGTCCCACCCACTTGAGACTTCCTACCGTCACTAAACACCGTAATGAATTCCGTATTAGCATTTTCGAGTATTCAATCTGACCAAAATAATATGGCTACTCCTAGCTCATATCGGTATTAATAACTACAGTTTCATTATCCGGGTAACAGCCTTGGAAAACAAGTTCAAATTGGAAATACCGTCGTCTAATTACCGCATGATTACCGGATGTTTCGGGGTGTTTCGGGTAAGCTGGGAAACAACCTTAAATTGGCTGAACATCCTCAAAATGTCCCCATAACCAGGAGAATTGATTATTTTTCCAAGTTTTGGAAATTAACAGGGAAAACCAGCTCAAATTTAAAATGTCCCGTACCGCCCTTTCTTCCCTTCCACTAGTGCCTCGGGAGAATTGGTGGTACGGTACGTGTACCACAAAAACGTGTGGTACGAAGCAATATTTTTCATTAGTACTTATCTCTTAAATATTTCTAAGAAAACTGTATCATCGCTATATTTGCAGTTGCTCGCACCCTAAGCGCACCACCTCTCTGTCGGGCCATCCGCCCGACTCAGAAGGACCAAAGTCAGATCAAACTCTACCTCAAGCCCGACGCTTCTCGAAACAAGTTGCCAAGAGGATTTTGAAACTTTTGGGAGTCGGAGGCGAAGGTTGGTGTGGTGAGTTGGGCGTGCAAGCAACGTGAAAGGTCGGGAGTGAGCGATGCGCGATGAGGTCGGCGACAAGCTGACCGTCCTAAAGATGAGCTAGAGCTGTGCGGTAAGACCCTCTCGTGTATCGAAAATCAGCTCGATAACGCCCATGAGTATCATGAAATAGATGGACCAGTTGTTTGGGTCGCAGGTGGCTATGTTGCGGCGGGCTTGAAAGTCGAGGGGAGTGTACGAGGTAAGAAGATGCGTGTAGCCGCTCCCCGGCACGACCGCGTCCCGCATTTACGCTCGTGTGCCTCGCTTTCTGAGGTACCTAGCGACCAAAATCTTACTGAAACCCGTTCGAATAGGAAAACAAGGAATAATTAGACACTAAGAAGGAGTTGAGGCGTGCTGGTTGCGACGTGGGGGTGGATGCGGGAGTGAGCGTGGCGCATGTGCGAGCGCGGCTATGTGCGCGGCCTCGGCTCGAAGCCCCGCGCTCCGAATGTCGAGGAGGCGACCCTTCCCGACACAGAGAATGCCAATCAGCGCTCATATAGGAAGGAGGATATCGAGGGAGCGAGTGGGTGTGGAGTTTCAGACATGGGAAGTAAGTGTAGACATAGGCGATAGGCACAGGTCGTGCATTACATCGGGGGGGGAGGGGGGGTTAGTGGCTCCGCCAAAATTCAGATTACACAGTTCTTGTAAAACAAAAAGTTAAAAACACCTCTAATTCCCTTCCAATTTGCACGATAGAGCGCATTGCTACTGCTTTAGCTTCTTTAAGGGGGGTAAAGCTAGGCTTTGTGCGTTTTTGTGTGGCGATCCATGGGCATGTATGCATGTCACTCGACTGCATTATGGCGTCACGTTGCTGCATCATGCTAATGCTACTGGGGACATTTCGTTGCGATAGCGTAGCCTTATTATGCTGCAATTCAGGCAATTTCATGAGCACGGAGTTCTATAGTTGCTGCCTATGGATAGGTGGTGCAAACAATCATGATTAAGGGCTGCATGTTCAGCCCCGCCCAAACCCGGTGACGCTTCGCCCGTCACGTTACCAACAAGGAGCTCGGAAACCAACTTGATATGCCATTAATGCGAGCAGGGGTGAAGGGGGAGGTAGCATGAGGTCCGTAGCATATGAGTCGTTGCGGTAAAAGTACTCGCTACAGGTCGAGCCGCGTTTTGGAGAAGGAGATGCGTCGGTGGGTAGTGGTGGCTGATTTTCGAAATTTATATTTTCAGCTATTTTTCTACCATTACCCTCCGTCGGCGCGGTGCGCACAGCGGAGTCGACAGGCAGGAGCTCCACAGGAAATTCGGTCACGGTGTTGGGAGGGTGAAGAGGAACTAATCTTCGATTGATGTGGTCGTCGCCAGGCGTGGGAGGCGGTGAGCTAGCAGGTTCTTGCCCGGCAGTGGGCAGCTCTGCCCGGAGTTGAGTGGACCGCTCGGTAGTTTCCGCACCATCATCCCACCGCACGGTCCACAACTTGGGCCCTACCGACGCAGTAACCAAGCCATACTTCCGGGCACGCTGATGGCGCCTCGAGCCGGGCTTTAGGTCCTCTATGGGGCCTCTACGAGCCGAGACCCTTTGGCCTATCCGGACGTGCCGAGCGGAGGTACCGCGGGGGGTAGATGGGGGCAAAATCGTCGCCATGGCGAATAGCCGCGGCCGGTAACCGGTATTTCTTGAAAAATAAGTTGACTGGGACCTTCTGCAAGTTTTGGACCAATTTCTGTAAAGATTGCTTAAATCAGCGGTCTGTTTGGAGGTTCCAAAAATGACCATTTTCTGCTGTGGTACATGTACCACAAACGTGGTACGTGTACCACCAATTCTCCCGAGGCACTAGCACTGCAAAGGCGCACACGGCGGTAGCATAGCGTGGCAAGCGACAGACCCTGCCACAAGACGACGAGGCGCTGCTGCGCCCACCACTGCATCTTGCGCTCCGTGCGGAGTAACGAGGTCATTGGGCCTACGTACAGGGAGTCACAATGGCGTTCGTGTGAGTCGTTTGTCAGTTTACCTTGTTGAAGAGGCCGGGAGTTTGGCTGCTCAGTGCGACATGGGACGACAACCGGAGGCCGGTGCCAGGCCGCTGCTGGGACAACGGCCGCGGCCGGTATCGGACAACGATGTAAAGGAAGAGGAGGAGAAGCAGAAAGGGAGGAATATGGGCGTCTACGGTGCGTTGGTGTTCACGCAGGTACGTCCGCTGGCACTCGCCGTCGTCCGCCGCCTCCGCAATCATCATCATTAGGTCCAAGAAACACGCCCTTGACGACTGCGCTGACCGACAGGCGTGCGTACTGACACAGGTGGCGCTGAGCTTCGGAGCCGCGTACTTGAGAATTAGCCTGCAGGCGACCGAGCAACCTTTGGAGCCGGTGATTTTCGCGATGTGTCGCGAGATGCTTGCCAGCCCGCCGTTGTTGGCTTTCTCGTGGTATCACACCGGAGTGGTCGTCCCGCCCGTGTCGGAGGCGGCCGGTTTTATGCTCCTCGGCTTCTGCCTTTTCCTGAACCAGCTATTTTTCTTGATGGGGCTTCAGCTTAGTGGCGTGGTGGTGGCAACTTGCATGCAGGTAAGCGGAAGCTGCAGGCGCAGTTCTTTCTTGACAGTGGAGTAAATTGCACCCCCCCCCCCCCCCCCCCCCCCCCCCCCCCCCCCCCCCCCCCCCCCCCCCCCTTTGTCCTACTTTGGTACACCTCTGATCAAGCTGGGCGGCAGGCCATCTTAATCGATGGTGTGTGCATGTTCGCAGCCATCTGTCCCCGTGTTCACTGTAGGCATGGCGGTTTTGGTCTTCCGTACGGAGGTGGGCTCCATGAGGAAGTTGAGCGGCATCTTCATGGCGGTCGTGGGTGCGGTGTTGATGGTGTTCGGAAGCAGCTCGAATGCGACGGTGGCGAGGGGTGAAACCACATTCTATGGGCTCAGGTGTGGTGGCAGTGAAACTAAGTTGCTCAGGGCAGGGTTTGGTGGGCTTTGGGGCCTTGCAGGCAAGCTGACTGCTGCTGCTGTGTTCGTGTGCGCTGTCTGTTGACAGTGGGAAGATGCTGCTGGGGAACCTGTGCCTCATGACTAACTGCCTGTGCGCCTCGCTGTTTTTTATAAACGCCAAGCGTCTGACGACGAGGCACCACGCTGCGAGCGTGACTGCCTGGGCCTACTGCGCCGCCTCTTTCTGCATACTGGTCACCGCGATGGTGACCGTCCCTTTGGAGCGGTGGTCCATCCCGGTGCACGCGTGGGCACCGCTGGCTTACTGGGTGGTAGTCTGCTCTGTGATCGGCTACTTTTGCCTTACGTGGGCGACCAGTAGGGTGCCTGCCAGCCATGTGGCGGCCTCGCAGTGCCTGCAGCCCTTTGTCGGGACGCTTATGGGGTACATGCTGCTGGGGGAGCACATCACTTGGTGGGACCTTGGCTCTGTCGCTATCCTGGCCGGGCTCGCGACGGTGGTCACGGACCAAACGGTAGCTAAGGATGTCTCAAAGCTTGACGCCAAGGGAGAGGATGGGTGTGTCATGGAGGTAGGTAGTCAGGCGGGGGATGAACTTGTCTTTATTCAGCGACGGATGAGTGCGGCTAGCAGCAGTAGCCTCTCGCGAGTTTCAAGCACGAGGGGGGCCACAGAGCTGCTTCTCTCGCCCCCTCCCCCAAGAGCACATGCCGAAATGGTCCTTAGCTCTAAAGCGAACAGCGAGACCAACCTCGCTCGCTTATAGCAGCTTGCCTCACCCCTATAGTGCTTCCAGTCCTGGCAGTAGGGAGCGGAGGACTGAATAGGGGCCATAGATTGTGCCCGTGGAGAAGGAGTGCGGTATCAGTGGATAGCCTCAGTGCAGAATTGACAGGCACACGGTGCGCCGATCATAAATCGATATAGGTTGAGTATGTCTTCCATTATTTGCAGCCACTCTGGAATGATTTCACTAATGACCATTGCCGCGGTCAATTTTCAGGATTCGCCCGTGTGTAACTTAGGAAAATGGATGCGACGGGGTTTGCAGTAAACTTGACAGCAGGGTGGTTCATGACAGAAGCATGGATACAGAAGCATGTTCTCTCGCCCCCTCCCCCAAGAGCACATGCCGAAATGGTCCTTAGCTCTAAAGCGAACAGCGAGACCAACCTCGCTCGCTTATAGCAGCTTGCCTCACCCCTATAGTGCTTCCAGTCCTGGCAGTAGGGAGCGGAGGACTGAATAGGGGCCATAGATTGTGCCCGTGGAGAAGGAGTGCGGTATCAGTGGATAGCCTCAGTGCAGAATTGACAGGCACACGGTGCGCCGATCATAAATCGATATAGGTTGAGTATGTCTTCCATTATTTGCAGCCACTCTGGAATGATTTCACTAATGACCATTGCCGCGGTCAATTTTCAGGATTCGCCCGTGTGTAACTTAAGAAATGGATGCGACGGGGTTTGCAGTAAACTTGACAGCAGGGTGGTTCATGACAGAAGCATGGATACACACGATGCAGTCGAACTGCGCCGGACACATAAGATACTAATCACGGTACTCAACGGAGAGGATGCTCGCCGTGGGCGGTAAAAAATAAGGTTGCATGAGGGTATCAAATCGGCCTCGCTGCCAGCCTCTATCCTTCGCCCATTCCTGTCTATCTCTTTCCCCCCTTACCCTTGCCTCCCTTGGCTGCCTTCTTCATCTTCTGCGCCTTTTTACCCCTCGCCTGATCTGCCCTTAGCCGACCATCCTTGGGCGGACCGCTTGACTTTTGGCGCTCCATCCTCGTCGGTTTCTTCTTCCCCTTCGCCTTGTACCCCGTGTTCTTCGCCTGCGCGTACAGTTTCTCGATTTCACGCAGTTTGGCGCTCGACGGCATGTCCTCGTTCCCCGCAATCACGGTCGCCTTTGACCGCGCTTTGTCCAGCCGGACGGCCGTCCGCTTGCGCTTGCGAGCCTTCGCCTCTGCCACCTTTTTTATAGGCCGCGAGTCGATGGCCTTCATCCGATCCCTCTCGGCGTCCAGTTCCGACTTGCTCAGAATGGGGTTGGGCCTCATGTGGCGAAACTCATCCGCCTCAAACCATTTTGGCAGCCCCTCGTCATGGAACGCAAACCTGTTGTACGCCGCCTCCACGATGTTGTCCTTCACCTTGCGCTTCATCATCTTTTTCGCGATGGCCAGAATCTCCGCCTTGGCGTCGTCACTCATGTAATCAAACTCGTCATCCGAGTCCGAATTGCTCTCGTCGTCGCTCGGTGCCTGCGGGACAACCTCAAAGTCGCTGTCCTCCTCATCTGCCACCCCTTCCGCTGGCGACGGTGCCTTCAAGCCAGCGCCCTTCTCCCCACCAGCCCCGCTAACATCGTCCACCTTCGACCTCTTCGCCGCCGGCTTTTTCCCCTTCGGCACACCTTTTGCCGCCTTCTTTGCGCCCTTTTTCGCACCAAACGGCGCTGCTGTCTCCTCATCCATGTCCTCTAACGACTGAAACACATCCTGGCTGAACCACTGCGACGCCACATCCCCCTCGCTCCCTGCCTCCCCCTTTTTCCCTTTATCCAGGCTGACCAGCAGCTCATTGTCCTCCTCATCGCTGCTGTCATAGCGATTGCCTGCTAACTCCTCCCCGCCACCCGCATCCTCACCCATCTCCCCGTCCTCTTCGTCGCCCACGCGCCGGCGCTTCTTTTTGCGCCCCGTGTCTTTATTCTGCCCACGCCGCTCCTGGTACTGCTTATACGACTCCTCCAAATACTCATCCATCAGAGCATCATAGCGCCTAAACGCCACACCCATTGTCAGCAGTGTCTAACAGCTGCTTAACCAGAAAAGCACTCCAACCGCAAGAACGCAATGCAACCCCACCTCTGCTCCTCCTCCATGTCGATGCTGCCTTCGCTCTCCGCCTCTGACACCTCAGACTCACTGCTCTCCAGCTCCTCAAGCGCCGTTGCATGAGGGGCCGGTGCACTCTCGGATGACTGCGCGGTATCAGAGTGCACGGGGCACTAACGTCAGACCAAAAAAATGAAACCCTCCCACTGCCTCGCGAGGTGAAGCATGCACGAGGCGGTGGCGCCTACCTGGATGGATTCCTTCCCACGGATACTCTTAAGCGAGAACAGCCCTTCTGCTTGCGCATCCAGCAAGTCGTCAGCCGTTCCTGTAGCCGCGCTGGCTCTCTCCCGAGCCCTCTTCTTCAGCTTCTGCTTGCGCTTCTTCATCTTCCTCTGGTGCCTGTCCATCCTCTCCTTGATGGCTTCCATCTCGTCAAGAATCTCTTGCTCAGGGTCCGCCTCCTCATCCTCCTCCCCATCCCCAGCATCCTCCCCCCCCTCGTCGCTGTCCTCCCCCGCCTCCTTCTTGCGCTTGGCAATCTCCGCAAATAGGTCCTTGCGCACCGAAAGGCGCCACTTTAGCAGCTGCTTGTACTCTTTCCTGCCCAGAACCTGCAGGTCCTCCGCCAGTGCCTGAATCTCATTGTTTGAGGCTGAGTGACTGGCCACAAAAGAGGCCTGCCATGCCCCATCATCCGCATTATCCGTGTCTTCATCGGGCAACGATGCCTTGCCAGTGAGGTGGAACTTGTTATATATGCCAAGCATCTCCACGGGGTTATCTCCAGTCACAAACGCAACTGCCGAAGTTTCCTGTGCATCGCAAGAAGCGCAGCAGTGGCAGTGCTTGGTAACCCTTAAGAGCTGCGATGGTGGTCGGTGGCGAGGAGGGCGAAAGAAAAGCAACGCACCTTGCGAAGATTGGTCACACCCTCCTCGTACCCATCGCGGTGACGCCTTTGCTTCATTTTCCCCCTCGCCAGAGCGTCTGGCCCAGTGGGTGCGTGATTATCCTCCACCTCAGCAAATAGGTGCCTATTAAAAGGGGGCATGATTTAGCACGCGCGACATGGGAATACAATTTTGGACGGTACTACAAAAAGTTGTTGAGATATGTATACGACTTCGCGGTGGATGCTGATGGTCTCCTGATGACAAAAGCTATGAGGTGAGGACACATGTCAAGGGGATGGAAAGGGGGTGGGGGGTGAAACTGAGAGCTGCTGCATACTTGTGGTCAAGCAGACGAGGGTCGATCTTGGCTGGTGCCTTGTAGCCCATGCAAACAACAAAGATCTCCGCTGATGTGTTACGGGAAGCTGCGGGCTTATGAGCCTCCACCTTGTTGAACAGCTGCTTAAAGGCGTACATCAAGGCGTTGTAATCTTTCGACCTGAAGCGACATGAATTGTGTCAGTGGCTACTGTCCAATGCGATAAAGATGGCTGATGCTGGATGCGGTGCGTGTCTCCTTAAGCTGCCATGGCGGGATGAGGGACACAAACCTGAAAATCTTGGTGACAAAGGCTCCCTTGGGCACTAGAAACTCGGAGGCCAGCTTGAGTGACTCCAGAACCAGGGTGGTCTGAGTCGCTGCCTCCGATGACCAGGCGCCACCCACATTGGGCGCACCATCGTGCAGCACACAGTCACACTTCTCACCGTTGAGCATCTTTTTCAGCGTGGCGCGGCATGTCTGCGTAGTAATGTCTCCCACAAACGTTTGGCAGCCACGGATGGGACGGATTGGGTCGAGGTCCACACCGATGCAGAGGCTGTTTACTGGCATGTGCTTGGCAGCGACCTGAAGCCAGCCACCTGTTGCAAAACGTGCGCATGTATGAGATTTGTGGAAGCTCAAGATGCTCATGCCTTGGACAATGTAAATACGCCTCCCACCCAGCGACTATCTGCCCTCAGCTCATTATCAATATGAGTGTGTGGCTCAGAGACGGGGAGGCACCTGGAGCAGCGCACAGATCAATGACACTCTTGCAGTTGTTGAGGAAGCCATAACGACGGTTCAGCTGAATGAGCTTGAAGGAAGCACGAGAGCGGTACCTGAAACCCAAGGACAATCAAACAATGGTTGTGCGTTGAGTGGCGGTCGAACGCGCAGTGCTCACCCAAAACAAAAGGCAAAGACGGCGGCGCACCCTTGTTCCTTCGCCAAGTGGTAAAACTTGTCCAAGCGATGTTTGCCACGAGCTTTCTTCCCCATATTTCCCGAAGCAAGTTCGAACTCAAATCAGCCTGCGTGCAAGGTCGAGCAAGATACTGGAACCACGTCAGCAGGGGGAGGTGGTATCGGCACTGCCACCGCTTAGTCGACAAACATATATCCTTGCACATCTTTACCGCCCGCTGCGTCGTCAATATGTACCCGAAGCAGCACGTTTTGATTGAGAATAACTATGAGCTTAAATCTCGACGCAAAACTGTGATACCTTTCGACTGGAAGGGGAGTAGAGAATGTTAATTTGGCTAGAGGGTCGACAGTCGACAGTGTCAGACGCATGTTTGTTTACCTTGTTTGTCTGCCAGTCCGTTAAATCTCGTTTGTCGTGTACCTGCCACCGCGATACGCCGCCACACAAAAGAGAATGAGCCTGACCTCGCGGTGGAACTATGCCGGTCGATGGCCCAGCTGTTTCCTCTCCCGGTTTCTAACCTGAAGGAAGGCTGCCTGTCGGTGTCGGAAGTTGGTATCGACGAGATGACGATAGTGACGGCGGCATTGAGTGGGCCGCCGAGATATGTGGCGGCGCGGCGGCCACACAGTAATCAATGTCAATGTAATATCTATAGTACCCGTACGGCACCTAACCCTATTTCTATAAATTGCTGTTGAAAAAAAAAAAAAACACAGCATATGATGCCGCCCATCACATGGTTGAATTACTTTTGACAGAGTCGTCACACATAAGTGACTTATGACGAAGAAAGTAGTATGGAATCCAGCAGCACCAAAGGAAATGAATGAAGGGAAGGCCACCGAAATATGATACATTCACTCACGTCGCACGTCCCCAAGGAAGGGACGGAAGGGGATATGTGTATACCGCCGTACACAATCGTCATCGCTAATGAATGGTCAGACTGATTTGAATCTAGAGGTTTGCATATCCAATATCATGTGTACGGGACAGTAACTCTAGCGGTTATTGTTACCGTTAATATCGGCGCGTCTCACCTGCAGGGCAACCACCTTGCCCGAGCAGTTAGACGCAACCAACGACCAACGACTTCCCCAACGGTCAGCTCTAGCTAGCCCGTGCCTCATAAGCCGTAGCTAGCCACGAGCCTAGGCACTCTCTGCTTTCGCGCTCAGCCAATCTAGGCTTCGCGCGAATGCAGTCTCGACTCTCGTAGTCGAGCAGGGTGTCAGTTTTACCTTTCGTCCCATGCGCACTCGAGCGTCACGCGACACTTCCCCTCGTTCAGCTACGCAGTTCCCCAACATGCAGCCTGAGCAGTCTACATCCGCCGCAGCGGCCGACCCTCACGCTACCTCACTCGAACAACGCACAGTCGAACAGATTCGTACGGCAGTGTTGGCATCGGAACAACGGATTACTGAGCAGTTTTTGGCGGCTAACGCTGCCTTACTCGCCCAGCTTCAGAAGACGACAGCTACTCCTGCTACCACTGATCAACAGCAGTCCATTCCCGCCGACGCGACAGCGACGGAGGGTGGTAAGGCGGCCCCGGAGCCACCTATCGACCTGCTTGACGACGAACCCGACCCCTCCGCGGCCGAATTCGTCGACTTCACCTACTACGGCGAAGTCATCCCGGCCGGCCTCGAACGTCCCCCTCGCGACGTCGAGGAGCCACGTCTGTGGACTCTCACAGACGACACCGCCCGAGCTCTAAGCGACAAACGCACCCAAGCGGCGTACGACGAATACCTACACATCGGGTGCTATGCCTTCTTCGACAGTTGCGCCAACGCGGCAATTGGCGAGGCTTTGGACACGTTGTCGCACGGCCCACCTCTACCTACAGAGCAGGCGGCAGCGATTGCCCTCATCCGAGCGGGTCATCGCACCCACACAGCGACGGAGGAGGCCGCCTGTACTAGATTGGGCTTCCTCCGCCTCACCAAGGGCGGACAAGCGAGCACACATGCGGACCGCGTGTTTGCCGAATTGGCACACGAGCGCTTTTGCCGACCGCGTCCTACCGCGGTCTCCGGCCCATTGGACGCGCTACGCCAAGCTTTCGTCGACCGCACGCTCGAGGTCAGCTTACACGCCGCCAGCAAGGCCGCCGCCGGCGCCGCTTTCGCGAAAGTCACGCCGGACAAACCCAAAGGCCCCGACGCTCGAGCCCGCAAAGCCGCCGCCGACAAACGCAAGGCCGCTGCTGTAGCAGCAGCCACGGCACGAGCCACCCCCCTCCCCAAGCCGACCGACTCGGCTAAAACCCCAAGCAAGAAATGATGGTGTGGCCCGCCGCGCCGATTCCTGCTCTCCGACATCTTCCTTCATGCGCCACCGCGTACGTCGAAAATGGCGGGAGTGGGAGCGCATCGGCGCGAGCGGCCAAGTCCTAAGCTGGATCCGCCACGGCGTACGTGTGAAGTTCAAACACGGCCTACGTCCCAAGCCGTTCAACCACGGCATCTCTATGCTAGACGCCACACCCGACCAACTCGAGTTTCTCAACTCGGAACTCCCACGCTTCGAAGCTTGCGGCGCATGGGAGCGCTCCACGAACCCCCGCTACGTTTCCCGGATGTTCTTAGTGCCCAAACCCGGATGCAACCAGTGGCGCTTGATTGTCGACCTTCGAGAACTCAACCGCTACTGCTCAACCTTCAACATGACTTGCGAGACCCTCAAGCACCTCCGCCATCTGTCTCGACCGGGGGACTACTTCGTCTCACTCGACCTCACGGATGGGTACTACATCCTTGGCATCCGGGAGGAGGACCGAGACTACTTCACGGTCAACTACCGCGGCACCTTGTGGCGCCTCGCGTGCCTCCCCATGGGGTGGTCGGGCTCCGCCTACTACTTTTGCAAGCTCACGCAAGTGTTTACGAACCACCTACGCCGCCCACCACCTCCCACGCCCGCATCTACACCGGCCGGCCTACGCCGCCCGTCCAAGCGCTTCCTCCGGAACGCGCGATGGCGAGGTACGCGACTCCTCCCCTACATGGACGACTTCCTCTTCTTGGCGGATTCTTACGACGACGCGTTACTACTTCGGCAACGCGTCCAAGCCCTGCTAGACAGCCTCGGCCTACAACGCAACCCCAAGAAAGGTGTATGGACGCCAACGCAAGTCGGCGACCACTTGGGCTTAATGATGGATTTGCAACTCGGCGAGTTTCGCGCACCACCCGCAAAACTGCAACACCTCGCACAACACGCTTCGTCCTTACTCGGGCGAGCAGCGTCCAACGCACGATGGCTACTCACACGGCAACTAGCAGCCTTCGCGGGAAAAGCGCAATGTCTCTATCTCGCCATCGCGCCCGCGCGAATTTTTTTGCGCGAGCTCCACAACGTCTTGGCTACCCGTACCGGTTGGGGGGGACGCGTGCGCCTCACCCACCAACTTCGACGCGACCTCGAGTGGTGGCGAACGGTACCCTCCCAACACAACGGCCGGTCAATCTACAAGCCCATCGAGACCGCCTATTTGCACGCCGACTCGAGCGGCTACGGATGGGGGGCCGTCCTCAACGAGGACGCCAATTACCAAGCCCGCGGGATTTGGAGCACCCCCGACCGCCTCCAACACATTACGTGGAAGGAGCTTCGAGCGGTCCGGCACGCGGTCGAATCCTTTCTACCGCAACTCCGAGGACGACAAGTCCTCCTCCACGAGGACAACACTGCAGTGGTCGCTGCCTTGACCAAGCTAACGTCCCGGTCGCCCGTCATGATGGCCGAGCTACGGCGCTTATGGTTCCTACTCGACACCAACGACATCCACATCCGCCCACGCTACATCCGTTCGGCCGCCAACGTCTGGGCCGACACGCTCAGCCGCGAGACGGACTCCGAAGACTGGCTGAGATTGATTTGGTAAATGGTTAGATTGATTTGAATCTAGAGGTTTGCATATCCAATATCATGTGTACGGGACAGTAACTCTAGCGGTTACTCTTACCGTTAATATCGGCGCGTCGCACTTGCAGGGCAACCACCTTGCCCGAGCAGTTAGACGCAGCCAACGACCAACGACTTCCCCAACGGTCAGCTCTAGCTAGCCCGTGCCTCATAAGCCGTAGCTAGCCACGAGCCTAGGCACTCTCTGCTTTCGCGCTCAGCCAATCTAGGCTTCGCGCGAACCCACCCACCCATCCCTATAATCCTGCGCTAATCGACCCCCAGAGTCCCAGACCCTGTCTGTGGGTGTCTTTTGGCCAAATTGTAAGCAACCTGACATCTTTGGCAAAACGTGCCCTAGGGTAAATGTGAATAAATAATAATTTGTGAACCATTTTAAATTAAAGCTTGTGTATGAATAGTAAACCGACCGATATCGTTGTCGCTACCGACCGATTTAGAATGCGTCCCCTTTCCTCAAAATAAAAATAAAATTGCGAGAGAAAGCGGTGGTAACCACCAAGAGGATGAAAATGACACGCCCCCATCCATAGGTTTAGCCCCGTGGGACAAGAAGGCATGCTACAACGTCAGCATTTCCCTCCTCCAAAGATCGACTCCCACGGTATAATGAAAAACCACGGAAAGGCGTTGCATGAACTCCCGACGTACATCACCCAAGAGCCGATGGAATGGAACAAAAGTAGACCGGCGAACAAACTCCTTAATGCAAACATAGCTGCCCGACAAGGCTATGGGTCAATTACTTTTTCGATGTTGATGGTAGCGATATCTTAAAGCGTCGGTGTTGATGGTATTCATGTCTCGAATTGTTGATGTCGATGGTGTTGACATTTTGGGATGTTGGCATCGATGGCACTTAAAACCGATACTAACGCCGATATTTCGGACGATAAACCACCAAATCGGGCTTTAATAATTGATGTTCTCTAAAGGTTTTGATAGTGGATGGCATTATGCATGTTACTAGCACTACTGCCATAATCTCGATGTCGATGTCATAACCTAGCACATCGATGGCACCATCTCCGGGTGATGGTAATACTATGGGCGATGTATGGGTGGTTGGTCCCTAGCCTTATTGTCCGAACGCAATGAACGAGAGTCCGCGCCATTTATGCCACGGAATCGACGAACAACCACCAAAACTCCCAAACGTTGATCCAATTCAACCGCCATCGGCGCCAACCGACCCCCATCCTCCAAAGCGAAGGGATAGTAGTAGTCGTGGACCGGCGCCCGCCGGCGGTGGCCCCGGGGGGGGGTGCGCTCGCAGGCCCGTCGGCACCTACCTCTACCTCCACGCGGTGGGCGCTAGTAACATGGTAGCCGTGCCATGCATGGCACGGTAGGGGGCTAAACGAGGTGCTGACAACCACGATCCGCGCGATCAGCAGGTGTCGGGAAGCCATGCACGGAGGGTTTGGGAAATCATAGCATCCGTACACCGGCATCAAGACCCCCCGATCGGCATGTCCGATGCTTATTTCGCGACTAATTGAAATTGAAATTGAAATTGAAATTGTTTACAACATGTACCGTATGCGGTAAAGACATCCTACCGTCACTAAAGAAAGTAAAAAGATCCAAAGTACTACTAAAGTACTACTGAACCTCAAAAACAGGGATGGATCGGTAGCTCGAATGAGCAACGCCGATCGTCTTCGCTCTGGGCCTGGCCTCCCATCGAGCGCAAGACTGGTGGACAGGGCCGCTGAACAGCGTGTACCATCCACCTCTCCCCACCCGAGCCTAGCTCAAAATGGTCAGTGGATCCGTAGCGACACCAGACGGTACACACTCAATGGCGCAGCTCACAGGGATTTGAATTTCATCCCCCCGACAGCTACCGCGCCATCCACTTCGAAAACCACACATGTACCCGTCAAAGTACTGCGGAACCCTCGCGATACACATCGCTTACAAAACCCTCCTCTCCCAGAGGCCGGCGCGCTTTATCGCGCCCCTCCGAGCGTCCGGACGTCACTGTCCGCCGCCAACATCCATCAAACCCAGGCCCCATCAGGCCTGGTCGCGTGCCGCCAACACGCGCACTACTCTCAACCTTCGACTCCAAAAGCCACACACACGTCAACTACTTATCCTCCACACTCGACATCCTGCTCGACTACCATGTCTTCAAACTCCACCCCCCCCCCCACCTACAAACAGGTGCTCGTGAGGGATCCCCCGCTCCACGGCCGCTTCACGGACATATACCACCCCAGGAACAAACTCGCGGGTCACCCCTTGACCCCGTTCCTCTCGACCTCTCAACTTCCCCACCCCCAACAGATACTGGGAACACCTATGGACCCCCTCCCACTCCGTCGCGGACTCCAAACCCCCCTTGTCCTGTCCATCCCGCGGTCAACTGAAAACCCCGGACAGGCCGACGACTTCTCCACCAGAACGATCGACACTCTCCTCCTTACAGGCCAGTACTCCTCCACCCCCCCTCACATAGCCCGCTTCTGGCTCCACGGAGTCTTCATGCCGGACCCTCCGCACCCCGACCCGATCGCATCCGCCTGCTCGGTGGCCCGTCGCTGGCTCCTCGAATGCGTCAACGACCTCACCGATCTCCCCAACCGCATCAAAAATATAATTGGCAAGGAACTCGTCCACCACACGCGCTGGTCAGCGAACTCCTCTCGCACACACCACCCGACAGCCCCGAAAAGCGACGATCGCACCCCCCTTCCGGTCGAACTCCATTCGGGCTTCCAGGAGGTCTGCCTGGCTATCCCCACCTCCTGTATAACGGTAGGACTCCTGTACCAACTAACTTCACACCAGCGTGAATTTAATTCGGCCGGTCCAGTGCCCCCCTCTCTCACCTCCTCCCCTTCACTATTGCGACAACTGAGTCAGCAGAAAATTCGCTTCCTCCGCGACGCCTCAGCTCCTGAAGTCTCAGGTCGTCGTGTAAAAATCCGATCCCCCCTGTTCTCCGGTATCACCGGCCAAGAGGTGATCGCCCTCCTACAGGACCTCCTCACTTCCGACCTCACAGCGGCTCTCACCTCAACCGGATCAGCCCCCTCGACTCACCCACAATGCAGACTCGAGGACCTCCCCGAACAAGCGCAGTTCATCCTTCAATTCGCGGACGCCATCCAACCGCTGGACACCCCAACCCCGATCGAGACCGACCCCTCCTCATTCTGGGTGAATATCCTCCACCTGCCCAAGAATCCCATTCATTCACAATCCGGTCCTGTATCCCATCCCATTTTTTCATTCACACCTCCTGGAACCGTACCCCCTGACAATCACCTTCACACCATCACCATCACACCCCCCCCCGTCTCTGGCCTTGTTCCCGGCATTTCATGGGCTGACACATGCCTCACCACAGTCCTGATACAGTCCCGCCAATCTCTCTCCCTCCCAAGCATACATCCCGACGGCACTATTCCCCCATCACACTGGCTACACACCCTCCTGTCCCAAACAGCCACCGAATACCTCACACACAACACACCCACAACCACCGCCCCCCCCCAACACCCCCCCAGCCTCTATCACTACACGACCCTTAAAAAGTTCCCGGACGGCTCATACTTTCGCTCACACCCCTCCAACTCCTCCACCATCACCACAAGCATACAAATCTCCCTCAGCCCCGAAATGTACTGCATCCTCATCTCAACCAACGGCACTATCACGGTCCCACTGACCCACACATACACCCATCGAGGCGCTCGCACTCAATCCTCCTGCTCCCTCATCATCACTCCACACCACTATTCCACGTTCGGCAAAGCCCGTCTCACAGACCCCATTTTCACCACCCCCCCCTCCCCACCCCCTCTCACCATCACTAAACGACACACACTTCACCGCAACCCCCCCGCCCTACTCCTCCAATGGTCCCGCCACCTCACCGACAACCACGTTCCCAGCCGCTGGGACCTGGACCCCTCTGACTTCCAAATGCAGGATGACACTGACCTACCCCTCGACCTCTCCTCCCTCCCAGACATACAACTCACCACCACCCCGGCCCCCCCATCACATACCACATGGTCCCTCCACCAACCTACCACCTCACAACCCGCCTCCACCTCCTCCTACCACGGCCACCCACCCCC